>CAUYQG010055180.1:0-45487 GCA_963574415.1 Tarsius wallacei | reverse complement strand
GTCAGTTGTGATTTCATCTTTTGTATTTCTGATTGTGTTTATTTGGGCTATTTCTTTCTTTTCCTTGGTCATTCTGGCTAGGGACCCATCAATCTTGTTAATTCTTTCAAAGAACCAGCTTTTGTTTTGTTGATGTTTTCTGATATTTTTGTCTTCTATGTCCCGTATTTTGGCTCTTATTTTTCTGACTTGAATTCTTCTGCTAAAGTTGGGATTTTGGTGGTCTTCTCTTTCCAGCTCCCTTAGGTGATTTGTTAGGCTCTCAACTTCTGATCTTTCCATTTTCTTGATGTGTGCTCATAAAGATATAAATTCCCCTCTGAGAACTGCCTTCAGGCATCCCAGAGATTTTGGTAAGATGTTTCTTCATTTTCATTTGTTTCCAGGAATCTTTCAATTTCTTCTTTGGCATCATTCTATTTAGTGTTCATGCCTTTGTGGGCTTTGGGGAAATGTTGTTGGTGTTGATATTTATTTTTATTCCACTGTGGTTTGAGAATGTGCATGGCAAGATTTCAACCTTATGGAATTTGTTTATGCTTGATTTATGGCCATGGATGTGATCAATCTTGGAGTATGTTCCATTTGGTGATGAACAGAATGTATATTCCGTGGTTGTTGGATGTAATAATCTGTAAGTATCTATTAAGTCCATTTTGTCGAGTGTCAAGTTTAGGTTTTGGATCTCCTTGTTGATTTTTTGCCTCCATGATCTATCTAGGGCTTTCAGTGGGGTATTCAAGTCCCCTGCTATAACAGTTTTATAGTCAATTTTTTTTTAGTTTACTTAGTAGTTGTTTTATAAATGTTGGTGCTCCTGTGTTGGGCACATATATGTTTAGGATGAATATTTCTTGTTGATGGATTGAACCTTTTATCAATATATAGTGTCCTTTTGCATCTTTTTAAATTTTTGATAGCTTGAAGGCTGTCTTGTCTGATGTTAAGATTGCAACTCCTGCCTTCTTTTGTGATCCATTTGCCTGGAAATTCATTTTCCAACCTTTAACTTTGAGTCTGTGTGCATCCCTTGAAGTGAGGTGAGTCTTCTGGGTGCAACAAATATTCGGGTCATGATTTCTTATCCAGCCCACCATTCTGTGTCTTTTCAGTGGTGAATTTAGTCCATTCACATTCAGGCTGATTATTGAAATATGATTGTTTATCCCTGCCATGAGGTTCTTATAAAGTTTTTCCTTTTTTTTTTGCTTGTTTTCTTTTGGCTTTGGAGTTAATGTATGTGTGTGTTTTCAAGTTTCTTGTTGTGCTGTATTCTCTTCTGATTCTGTGCTGTGATGTTCTCTTGGTGAGTGTGTGGTCAATCTTTTTCTTCTTTCTTCTGTGCTTAATACCTTTTTATGTGTCTCCTGTAGAGTTGGTCTGAAAGCTGCATAATCTCTTAGGGATAGGATGTCTGGGAAATATTTTAATTCTCCATCACTGATGAAGCTGAGCTTGGCTGGATAAGAAATTCTTCATTTAAATTATTTATCTTTGAGGATTTTGAATATAGGGCTCCAGTCCCTTCTTGCTTGTAGTGCTATTCTGATTGGTTTTCCCCAGTAGGTAGTCTGACCTTTCTTTCTTGCTGCCTTTAGGATTTTTTCTTTTGTGCCTAATTTGTGTAGGTGAATTACTATGTTTCTAGGGGTTGGTCTTCTCATTTAATGTCTTTTGGGGGTTCTCTGTATCTCTTGTGCTTGGCAGGCCACATCTCTGCTGAAATGGGGAAAGTTTTTTTGCATTATTTCCTGGAATACTTGCTCCAAGTTGTTCTCCATTTCCCTTTATTTTTCTGGGATAACAATCAGGCATAGGTTTGGCCTCTTGATATAATCGCACATCTCTTGTAGGATTTGTTCTTTCTTTCTGAATCATCTTTCTATGATTTTTACAGATTGGGTTAATTCCATATTCTGGTCTTCAAGTTCTGAGGTTCTTTCTTCAGTTAGGTTAATTCTGCTTTCCATGCTTGTCATCTTGTTATTTATTTCCTGGATGAAATTTTGTTTTGCCAAAATTTCTGCTACAAGTTATTTCAGTGTTGCCTCTTGTCTTTCTTGAGTCCTGTTCACTCTTTCCAACCATTCTCTAATCCCTGTCATATTCTGGGGGCAGTCTTTGGTGACTTCCATTGTTTGGGCACCAAGTTCTGATTTTTCAGGAGTTTTGTCTTTGGTACACTTGAAATTGCCTGAGGTCTTCCTTTGGCTTTTCCTCATTTGTGATATAACTCTTGTTTTTCTCTTTAGTTCTGTTATTCAATGTCAGTTGAGAGGATTTCCCTTCTGACATTTGCTCAGACCTCTAATCTTCCCTGATCCGGGCTCTGGATTTGTTCTATTATGAAATAGGATGGTGGATGGGAAGTTTTGTTGTCTCTTGTAGTTTTCAAAATTCAAATAAAGTGGGGGATGGGGTACAAAGAATTAGACACCACTTGAAAACTAAAACGTTCACTTGTGGTATGTGTGCCCTGGGACCCACACCCCACTACTACACTATATGACGATGCAAAGCCACTGCAAAAGCATTTGAACACATACACACACACACTGCTAAACAAACTGGAATAACAACAAAGAAAACAAAACAATCAGCAACAAAACAACCCCAAGAAAACTAAACACATACACACATGCTTAGCACAAAGCGAATAGAGAAGAAAAATAGAAAGGCCAAAGGAAAAAAAGAAGGGATTCAGGTCGAACCTTCACATATCTGTTGATATTCCCTTTAAACTACAAAAAATGAATATTGAAAAAGACTCATAAGAACAAAAGATCAGAAACCAACAACCACAAGAAAATCAGAAGATTAACTCTATCATTTACATGCACACAAAAACAGAAAATGACAAAAGAGGAAAGAAACAGAAGTAGAAAAGAAAAATTTTTTTAAAAATGCTTTTGGGGGGATGCAGATCAAACCCTCACATACACATTCACGCACAAAGGAAAACTATTTTAAAAATAGATGAACAAGCAAACAATCACAAAATTTTTTTTTTTTTCACAGTTCCAAACTTTAAACTTTATTTCAAGGCTACAGTAACCACAAAATTTTTTTTAATTAAAAAAATTGCATACTTAAAAAGCAAAAACAAACAAACAAAATATTCTGCCTTCTTGTGACAGACTGTCATTTTCTTCTAATCAGGTTCCTCCTGCAGAGCCACCTCTTTCACTGTCTTCTCAGAGAACAAAGCAGGGAAGGAGGGACAGTGGAGGTGGGTGGAGCTGCAGGCCTCCCCTCCCACTCATGTATGGTCAGGGAGATCTCTGGTGGGGAGGTGTGAAATTGTCTCTTCCTCACATAAGTACTCTCACTAAAGTGCCACAGCCAGACCTATCCTGGAATAGAACTCTCCTATTGCGTCTGACGTCCAGGTTCTGCCTGGGTTTGTCACTTTCAGTCGTGGCCCAGCTGTTTGGGTCTGACATTCAGGGGATTGCTGGGAAGGAGGAGGTTTGGGTCAGCACCGAACTCACCACTGATCTCTATGGAGTTCATCCTTCTCCTTTTCTGGCCACACCCTTTGTCCCACAGCTGGATCAGGGTGGGGGTGGGGCACAGGGAACTCATCACACATCAGGTCCCTCTGAAGTTTGTGCTCTCAGGATATTCCCTTTGGGCCACAATCAAACCCTGAGTAGTTGATCCACCAGTCACAGAGATCAGATCTATTGGTCCTTCATGAATAAGTCGGAGCAATTTCCTTTGAGGCAGCGGGTACTGGGTTAAGTGGTTGTTTACATGGGTGATTGCTATTTCAATGGGGAGCTGTAAATTTTCCAAAAGTTGTTTAATTAGTTTCCCATGAGCTGATTCCTTTCCTTTACTATTTATAAGACCTCTCTCTGTCCAGATTTTTCCAAAAGTGTGTACCACCCCATAGGCATACTTAGAATCAGTACATATTATACCCTCTTTGTTTGTAAGCATTTTTAAGGCTTGGTTAAGAACATGTAATTCACAAGTTTGTGCAGACCATGAGTTTGGCAACCTCCCTTTTTCATGAGTAGGTAGATTATTTCCAACAATAATTGAATACCCATTATGTCTTTTACCTTTGATTTTTCTGGAGGAGCCACCTATGAATAACATTATCCATCACAGAGTGGCTCTTCCTTTAAATCTAGTCTGATTTTAGTTTGGTATTCTATAATTTCTAGACAGTTATGTTATAGGGTGTCATTGTTTTCTTTCTCTCCAACTTGTAGAAAGTTGACTAAATTTACATAAGAGTCTGTGATAAGCATTAGATCATCCCTTTCTAATAATATAGCATCATATTTTAAAATTATGAAATCAGTTAACCAGCAACCATCTTTTTTATTAAGTTGGCCCAAACCTGGTGTGACTTGCTGACCAAGATAATTCATCCAAAAGTTAGCTTACAGCTTTCTTCCACAAGCAGAGCAGTTGCTGCAATGACCTGAACACATTCTAGCCAGTCCCTAGACACGAGGTCTAATAATTTGGACACAAAAGTTATAGGTTGCTTTTTTCCCCTCTTTCTTGGTAAGTCTTCAACAGCTGTTCCTTCATCAGTTGTAATGAACAAGTAAAAGCATTTTTCTAAGAGGGGAAGGGCAAGAACAGAAGCTATAATTAAGCTTTGTTTTAGTTTTCTAAATCCTGTATTTCTCCTTTAGTCCATTGGAGGGAGTTTTGTGCTTCCTTCAATAGTTCTGAGTACAAATTTTTAATTTTGAGTGCATATGAATTAATCTGTAGTCTGCAGTAACCTATTTGTTCTGGCTATTCTTTTGGGATTGATTCTTCATTTGCCTGCACTAATTAGATGTCCTGTTATGACCGGAGCATGAGAAGGTAGATTGCCATTACACAGAGAATTTAATGAGTCCTTTATTTATGCCAGTGACTGAGAGTGGATATCGTCCTAAAGGACTTTTGGTCCCGAGTGAAGCAGGCGGTGGGCTTATAAAGTCAAAAACCACAAAGATACATAGCAACTTAGCAACCATAGCCACCATAAACTAGCAACTTAGCAACCAAAATGGGAACTTTTGATTGTTAGGGAGTTTTGATTAACTTCATGTCCCAGACACAGCCGGTGACTAGAACAATTAGGGCAGTTATGTGAAGACAAGTTGGAAGGACTACTATACAATGGTATTACCTTGGTTAGGTCACAGAGTTACCTTAGTTAGGTCACTAACAAAATATAGGCTTATAATATGAGAATGTAACAATGGAGTTTTGCAAGGTGTAGCATTTGAGTTTGGTTAACAAAGCATAGAATTACATGGAACTTTGTGAATAGGGAGTTTTCAAATGGTCAGGAAAAACAGTTTATGGGAAACAGGAATGTGGGTCTGTGAGTACAAAGAACTTATTTTAATTACACCCGTGGCAGGGGAGGTGGCTATATCTGGGTAGCAAGCAACTAAGATGAAGAATTTTTAACAAAAAAGCAGTTCTTATATTAAGCAAGTTATTACACACTATTGTAAGTTTTACAAACATTTCAGTCCCAGATATTTAATCTCTAATTCTACAAATGTAATTTACTTTTAGAAACTCTCAATCCTTACTGTCCCAAATAGTTGAATAGTTTTATGGTCATTTCAGGTACTTGAATTTTATCTGTTCCAGAGATTAGAAGGCCATCTACATATTGTAAGTGATTAGTGTCAGGCAAAGGTAGAAACCCCTCTGAAACAGTTTCTAAAAGCTGGCCAAATAAATTGGGAGATTTAATGAAACCCTGGGCTAACACAATCCAGCAGTATTGCTGTTTCCTTCCATTTATAGGACTTTCCGATTCAAATGCAAAGAGGTCTCTACTTTCAGGAGCCAACAGACATGCCAAAAGTCATCCTTAAGATCTACTACACTAAACCATTTATGTTCATGGGAAATTTACTAAGGAGAGTATATGGGGTTGGAATCATGAGATGCCAGATTTGAACTATTTGATTTATGACCTGCAAATCTTGTACCAACCAGGATGATTGGTCAGGCTTTTTAGCAAGAAGTATTGGACTATTATATGGTGACATACATGATTCCAAAAGCCCATTTTTAAGGAGACCTTCAGTCACTGGTTGGAGTCCCTTCCTCCCTTCGAGAGGAATAGAATATTGTTTTCTACATACAATTTTATCAGGCTGCATTAGAGAAATTTGAATTGGAGGGATTTGTAACCCTCTTCTATTTCCCTCCTTTACCCATGCCTCAGGGCTAACATTTTGCTCTTCTTCTGTGAGGTATGCTATCCAGAACAAGAGTCGACCTTGCTCCGATCCTGCACTAAGGCCCAATGGGACAATTAGGTCTCTACCTAAAAGATTTATTCTGGTCTCTGGGACAAGTAAAAAGGACCCTATCAGTGTTTCACTTTCAGTTTTTATAGGCATAGTTTCAAATATAGGCACCAAAAATCCCTCTCCCTTTACTCCAGAAACTTGAAGCTTTTCTTGTGAACATTTTGGGGTTTGAAAACTGGAAAGAAACATGTGCTCCAATATCAACAAGGAAGATAGTATCTTCCTCATTGGGTCCATCTTTAAATTTATCAAGGGTTCCTGGTGGGGTCTGGAAAAGGGAAACCCCTGACCCCCTTATTCTACATCTATTGCCATGAGAGAGGTTATTTCCTCTTCTTTCTTTAGTTCAGGGCAGTCTCTTTTGAAGTGTCCTTGCATTCTACAATGGTAACATTTGACTCCTTTTGGATTAAAGTTTCCTATTCCATTGCCCTTAGGATTGATTTTTCCTTTAATTTGTCCCCTTTGACTTCTGGATTTTGTCCATGGAGGCCTTTAATTCCTTCTCCCAACCACTTTCTCAACAGTACTTATTGTAAAATTTGAGCCTTTTGTTTCTGCCTTTCCTCAGTCAGCTTAACAAACACCTTTCTTTGTGCCTCCCTTAATAGTTCTTCAATAGGTCTTTCATTTTATTCCGCCAGTTTTTGTCATTTCTTAACAATGTCAGACCAAACAAAGTTAACCTTTAATAGACCTTGTCCTACAAGGTATTCTGGATCTAATCCAGAATGTTTTCTCATCTGGTTCCTGAACTGCTGTAAAAAGGCAATGAGAGTTTCCTCCTTGCCTTGCTGGATTTCAAAAACTTTTAAAACATTCTGAGACTTTGGGGCAGATTCCCAAATTCCCTTAATTATTAATTCCCTTAAATCCAGCATTCTCACCCTATCTTCCAGTTTATTATTGTCATCTAGGATAGGTATTTGGATATTTCTGTAGTGGGCTGTACACTTGGGCTTGGGGGATGATCCCATTCCCAGATGGACATAGCAACTCATCAAATCGTTCCTCTTTCCTCATCAGTAAACAAAACATTCATAATTGACATTAATTCTACCCAGGTATATATGTTAGGGCCGAAGAATTTATCAACTTGGTCAGCCAATCCTAGAGGGTCTTCTAGTAGTGATTCCATTTCCTTTAAAAAGTTTCTTACTTCTGTGCTAGTGAGTGGGGTGTTCACAAAGCCAATTTCTCCATGCCCAGTGGAAATTCCCTTAAAGGGAATAGTTTTAAATTTTTGTCTGGATCTCCAGGTGGAAAGGGAAATCTTTCAATATCTTTTTGGCATTGTTCCAATTTCCTTTTCAAGTTAGGATAAATATGTCAGGGGCTTGGGGTCCTTGACGCCTGAGTTTCTGACATATCTGCATTCCTGGTCATTTACATTCCTCCACACTTCTGATCTTCCTGAAGATTGTAAGACAGGGAAACACAGGAAAGTGGATCTCAAGGTTTTTTCCTTTCTTTCAGGAGTCTGAATTTTGTTTTCTTTCCCATTTTCTGTTCTAAGGGGGAACATGGGAAGGGGCTTTGGTAGCCAGCAAAGAGCATAGTCTCTCTCCTCAGATGAGACAGAGGGCTTATTGTTCACATAGATCACCAATAAACAAAATCAAAACCTTGAACTAAAGAAAAAAAACAAAACAAGAGTCACTTGGATGTGCCACACCCTTGGGCTTCTGGCCAGTCTCTACATTGGCTTCTTCTCCAGTGTCTTCTAAAGTGTGAAACTTCCTCATCTTCTTCTCTACTCTATGAGTGATTAGTGACTTTTCTCTGCAATTCTCAGCTCTCTCTCTCTCTCTCTCTCTTTCTCTCTTTATCTCTCTCTCTTTCTACAACTCTACTCTCTCATAACCTCCTTATCAATTACCAAGATTTTTTAAAATCAGAAGAGTTGCAGATTTTTAAATCTTTTCTTGGTATTAACATGTACAACCCCTTCCTATTTCTGAACATCTTATCTCTTAGTCCCTAAAAAGTGACAAATCTGCCAAATGTTTGTTTTTTGTTTTGTTTTAACTTCAGCAAATACTAGTTTCTCCTATTTTCTGGGTTTCTCCTCATTTTCCAATGAACTCACTGAACCAATAAGCATGCTGATTTATTCTCCCAAGCTACACCACTTAGTCCTAGTGTGTCCACCAATTGAGAGAATTCAGGTGAAAATTGAATACCTGACCTCATGGGATGACTGAAAGGTTGGTTCACAATTGAACTGTCATTCTTCTCCCCTAACATACTTCTAATTTCATGTAGGGTTTGAATGTGAAACAACGTTTCCCCTGAGGACAACTTCTGAAGCAGGAAGGATTGTGTGTCCTGTTCCTACTGAGGAAACCTAAATATAAAACAAAAGACTGAGATGAGATAGGAGGCTTCCTTTGGCAGGGAGCAGGCAGTATTCAAGTCTCTGGTGGAGGCAGGAGTCTCTGTCAGGACCTCCTGGCATCTAGTCCCAGACACAAACGGCCTGGGTCTAGGCAGCAGGGAGTGCTGTGGGCCTTCCACTGAGAGCTCTGTGGGACTCTCAGCTGGAAAACCAAACCTGACCTTGATATCCCCTCAAAACTTCCTGGTGTCAGCAACTGGGTCATATCTAGACCCCTGGAAAGTCTCAAGCCAGGCCCAGACCAGTTCTACCACCCCAACCCACGCCCCAGAAATGACACCCAGCTATGGGGTCTATACTCAAGCCCAGAAAGAGGTGAGTTGGGAAGAAGAAGTGGAGCACATTTACATAATGGCCCCTCTCCCCTGGGGCAAGAAGGGGGAGAAGAGAGACCAGCAACTTGTGTTACTATAGAGCTCTAGGGTGTCTGCAACATGGCCTGGACTCTAGTCCTTGTTTCTGCCCTCCTCCTTCACAGTAATGATCAGGATGGTCCTCATCATCCTGATCCCCCAGTTCCCTGGCACCATCTCCCAACCACATGCCAGAAATGTCCTTCCCTCTTGTCCTCCCTCCAGCACTTAATAGTTGTCTGTGTTTTCAGTGTTCCTCTCCCACCTTGAGCTGACTCGGCCACCCTCTGCACCTGCCTCCCTGGGAGCCTTGGCCAAACTCCCCTGCACTCTGAGCACTGGGCAAAGAACCCAAACCATTGCATGGAGTTGGAAAGCCAGAAAAGGCCCACTGGTACCTGACATGTTAAGAGGGATAGAAGCTGCGATCACTTCCCAGGCTTCAGTTCTGCAGCTGACTGCCACTTCACTATCTCCAATGTCCAGTCTGAGGATAATGCTGACTCCATCTGTGGTGTATCTCAGATCATTTCTGTGCCATATGGGTGGGGCACAATGACTCAGATTAGTGGGAAAGTGGGACAAAAACTGCTTACTCTACTTCACTACAAAAGCTGCTACACAGAGCTGGCCTGAATCCCTTGTGGGTACCTGAAACTTTCATTGTCATATCAGAATAGAGGGGGCTGGGGGCCACCCATGAGCAAATTTTCCTGAACTCACAGGCACCGACCTGTGTCCTCTTCTCTTACCCCATGGGAGTTCACACCTTCCCTGAAGTTACTTTCCCAGCACTAGCTTCCTGTGAAATGAGCCAAATCTCCCTGTAGGACTGATGGTTGAGGCTTTTTCTGAGGAAACGTTGACCCTCTTGGTCTAAAATTTTTAAATTATCTGAGTTCCTTTCTCAGGAAACTGACTGTTAGGCATCCCAGAAGGAACTGAAGTTCACCAGATCACCACATCCGGACAAAGGGGACACTAACCCTCCATCAGTCAGAAACTACCACCCGGTGGCTACCTCCTCTTTCCGACCCCTTCATAATGTTATAGCTGGATTGTGAGAAACAATACCAACACGCAGCGTAGGTCATATTATGAGTCCTTTATTGGTGCCAGTGACTGAGAGCGGACTAGTATCCCAAATAACTCTTGGTCTCAAACAGTGACTAGTGGGTTTTTTAAAGGTAAACATTACATAAGCTATACAGTTTGATTGATATTTCTTGGCAAACCATATGATTAGTAAGGGGTAGTAAGAGGTATGGATGTTTACAGAATTTACATAACTTGGGAGTTTCCAATCACTGAGGGGCACAGGAATGTGGGTGTGAGGTATGATTACAAGAAGGTTACATAAGGGGGTCATCTCTAGGCTAAGATGGAAGATCTGTTACAAAATGGAGTTACTCATGTCAAGCAAGTTATTTCAGCAGGCTATTATAGGTTTTGCAAATAGATATTTCAATAATTCCCGTCTCCCTATAGAAAATTACATCCTTTCCTAATATATAAACCCCGAATTTCAGTCAGCTTACATAGTCAGATTTGATATTTGTCTTCTGTTCTGCTTGGCTAATGTAAGCCAATTAAGAAGACTTCTTTCCTGTCTTAGTGATTGGCTTCCTGTGCCAGAAAAAAACCAGACCCAACTGGGAGGCACTCCCTCGCCCAGGACTGCAGCCCTCTGCTCCTTGCTCACTGAAACTAGCAGCTGTGTCCTCACAGGCTCCTAGGAGTCATAGAACAGCTCCACCCAGGTCAACTCCCTCTCAGGGCCACCTTTCCAGGCAGAGATCACAGTCAGGGTCCAGGGTAGTGTGTGGCGTTCCAGATGAGGAGAATGGTTTGCTTTAAGGGTACCTTTCTATCTTGGGGCTGGTAGAGGGGATAAGAGGAATTTGAGGAGCCCAGGTCAACTGAGTGTCTTCAGGACACAAAGCTGTTTGGGGGTCTCCAGCATGCCCTGGGCTCCTCTTCTACTCCCCCTTCACTGCACAGGTGGCTGAGGTTGCACATCAGGGCTATGGAAAAAGCGGGGGAAATAACAGGACCCTGCATGTGACCCTGCCCAGTGATCCATCTCTCTCATCCCATGTCTGTCCTGATATTCAGGATCATGGACCAGTTGGTGTTGAGTCTGTCTGCAATGTCTGAGTCTGTGGGGCAGATGACTACCAGCTTGCTGTACCAGCAATGCTGGGTGTAGACATGTGTCCTAGAAGAGCAGCTCCTAGCAGTTCCCCAAAACCTCCTACTTGCAATGCCAGTCATTGGCTCTCTGGCCTAGTTCTCAACCTCGAGACCAGGGAACACAGCCTCCCTGAGCATCTCTGGAATCCAACCAGAGGCTGAGACTGATTATGATGCTCAACTTGGAACACAAGGATCCACATGCACACAGTGCTGCAGGACAGTGGGGAAGTGGCATAGAAACAGGTCACTTGCCCAGTGATGGGCTTTCCTGTGTATTACCTGATCAATGGCCAAGTCAGCTTCTTTCTCATGTGAGTTTGTACAAAATATGACCTCAGATCCACTCTGGGGAAATGGTCCTGCCTTTTCAATTTGTAACCCCATGTCCAACCTGCCCCTTGGCAGCAACACATTATCCCTCAATACCAGGGTCAGATTGCCCTGGGAACCAAGTCCAAGTCAGGTTAGGACAGTATCAGGGACACACAGTCTACTAAATTTTATGCAGAAGAGTCAACTACCAGAGGTCTTTCCATCCACACCATTCATTGAGAACCTACTGTACAGCAGGCTCAGGTCAAAGGGGGCACAGGACACAGTGTGGAGGAGACAGAAAAGGTCTCTGTCCTTATGGGGTAGAAATTGACTGGTGAAAGAGATACGACAACTGCTCATTCCATCCTGTCTCTGGGAACTGTTCTTCCTTTCAGAGGCTTAGAGGAAGCAGGTCTTTGTAGCTCCATAAATGTTGGGTAAACAGAGTATTCTAACAGTGAAAGGCAATTGTGTCTGTGACCTGCCAGTGGGTACAGGACACCCAGCATCAGGCTCCCTCTGCCTGTATAATAATGACACACTCCTGCCTCTCAAGGTCATCTGCAGCTGATGCTGAGACTTCAATAGTCCTGGGGAAACTCAGCAACAGCAAACATTCTCTAGTAAGGACAATCCATATCACAGAGTATCAAAGGAGCATCAGATCTGTAGAGGAGCTGTGGCCTCACTCTTGTCTTTCAGGAAGTGATTCTATGGATACCCTGCTTTAACCTGGCCTCCCCTTCTTACCTGTTCCTGCACAGGGGACTGACTGCAGATGTTTTGAAAAGGGCTCATCAGAAGATGGTCTTCTTTCCATGTTCCAGTACAAGGTAGGGCCTTTGTTCTGGCTCTAATAGTGAGAGTCAAGCAGGACAGTCTGTGGGTGACTCTAAAGTCCCTCTCAAGGTGGCCTGACCTCAGCCAGATCCCCAAGAGGGACAAAGTACATTCACTGAGCTTTCATTTTCAGTCACTGTCATTCCAATATTTCTCTATGACACCTGTTATATTTGATGGGTATTGTATTTAATCTGCAAATTGCCTTGGGTAGGAGGGACAGCCTGACAATATTGATTCTTCCAATCCATAAGCTTGGAATGTTTTTCCATTTGTTTGTGCTCTCTTTGATTTCTTTGAGCAGTGTTTTATAGTTCTCATTGTAAAGGTCTTTTACTGCTCTAGTTAGGAAGATGTCAAGGCATTTCTTTCTTGTGTGGCTGTTGTGAATGGGATTTTGCTTTTTATTTGGTTCTCTGCCTATTTGTTACTGATGTGTAGAAATGTCACTGTCTTTTGCACATTGATTTTGTACCCCAAAACTTTACCAAAGTCATTTGTCAGTGCAAGGAAGTTTTTAGTGAACTGCCTTGGGTTTTCAAGCTATAGGATCATATCCTTCTCAAAGATGCATAGGTTAACTTCCTCTTTGGATGCCCCTGATTTTCTTTTTTTGCTTGATTGGTCTAGCAAGGACTTCCAGCACTGTGCTGAACAGGAGGGGTTAGAGTGGGCAACTTGTATTGTTCTCATTTTCAGTGGGAATGCTTCTAACTTCTGTCCATTGAGCAGTATGTTGGCTGTAGGTTTATCATAACAGTAAGATGGCTCATAGTGTTTTGCAAAATGTTTCTTCTATGCCTAGGTGGTCAAGGGTTTTTATCAAGAAGGAACACAGGATTTTGTCAAAAGCTTTTTCTATGTCTAATGATATAATCATGTGGTTCTCGTTTTAAAATCTGTTAATGTATTGAATTTGTTTATGACTTTGCAAACGTTGAACCAGCCCTGCATCTTGGGAATGAAGCCTACATGGTCATGATGAATGATTCTTGAAATATGTTGTTGGATCCAATTTGCTAGAATCTTATTGGGAATTTTTACATCTATGTTCATTAAGGAGATTGAACTGTAATTCTTTTTCCTTTTTGGGTCTTTAACAGGTTTGGGTATCAGTGTGATGTTAGTTTCATAAAATTATTTAGGGAGAGTTCTGTCTTTCTCAATTGCCCAGAATACTTTCTATAGGATTGGCATATGTGCTCTGGCAAAGATGCTGGGAAAAATATTGTTACAAGAAATTAATTAACAAAAAATATATTTGGGGGATTGGTGGTTCTGTAGTATCAGTTTGTTATTTAAAGTTTGTGATTCTTTCAATATCTTATTTAAAAGTTAACTTTTGTTCATATTTTTATATTTATAGTTTTTGTTTTCTTTTTTTCAGAGACAAGGTCTCATTCTGTTGCCCAGGTTGGAGTGCAGTAGTGCAATTATAGTGACTGCAGCCTTGAACTCCTGGGCTCAGGGGATCCTCCTGCTCAGCCTCTTGAGTATGTGGGACTACAGTGTACACCACTATGCCTAACTAATTTTCTGTGTTTTGTAGAAATGGAATTCACCATGTTGCCCAGGCTGATCTCAAACTCCTGGCTTCAAATGACCCTCCCTCTTGGCCTCCCAATGTATTGGGATAAACGGTATGAGCCACCATGATTTGCCCTATATTCTTTTTCTTAAAGAGGCCTCCATAAAATCTGGAGGTACCCCTGGGTGTGGTACATGATATACATGACTGACTGCAAAAATTGTTAGTTTGAGAAAGTTAGCAAAGATAAAAGTACACTGAAAACACTGAAATGATTTTGTGTCCTTTTTTATTTTTTTAAATTTCAACTGGTTTTCTCAGGTTGAATCTCTTTTTATTTTAAAAGTCAGACTTTGAATAAGTGATTTGTACATGCTTAAAAAAACTCATAACCATATGGGTTGTTCCCTAACAGGACTGTCAGGCATCAAACAAGGTAATCTGTGGCATCAAACCACTTCCAAGACATTAAACCATGAGATTTGGGAAAAGTCCAGCATAGACAAGAAAGGAGGCAGCAAAATGGAACAACCTGGGATTGTTCACCCCAACTAAGGCATGGACTGGTTGGGAAGCTGTGTGGAGTCCAGAGAAGGGTTAGTGGTACTCTACAAATGTGTTGAACCTAGTTTGTGTGTTTGAGAAATTAGATGCTGGGCACCATGGCTCAGACCTGTAATCTCAGAACTTTGGTAGGCTGAGGCAGAAGGATCACTTGAGGCCAGGATTTTGAGGCTGAAGTGAGCTGTAATTGCCCCTCTGCACTCTATTCTGGGTGACAGAGCAAGACCCTGTCTCTAAAATACTTAAAATTAAAATTAAAAAGAGAGAGACATTAGTTCTGGTGGGCCTTCATGCTGTCTCAGATAAAGACATCCTATTTTGGTACCTTGACAAGACAGTGGAGTCCTGAGATCCAGGTTAGGTTCTAGGGCTCCCAGAGGAAGTGACATCAACAAGATGGCAGAATAGAAAATCCCCCAGCATCATTTTTCCCACAAAAATACCACCAAAAACTATTCAGAGACAAGTATACCACCCCAAATTTTTCAGCACTTGAGGGAAGAAATGGAGAAAGCCCTTGAGCCCAGAGAATTGGGATCCTAGGTTTTTTACTACTAGAGTTTCACATGCCATGCCATTTACCCTCTTGTGTTTCAGTTTTCTCATTTGTAAAATGATTATAATACTTCCCTCTTAAACCTTGCAGGACTCCCTTCAAGGGTCAAATGAGGTAATGTACACCAAAGTGCTCTAGGAGATATGTGGTTGTTGTTGCTGTTACTGATGGTAATGAGTGCTTCACTCCACCACTGAGTACTGAAAGACCAATCACCACAGAGAGGACCCTCAGGACAAGCCAGAGTCACCCAGGTCAACAACCAGGGAGCAGAGGTCTCCGGGAGGTGTGTAGACTTGCTCTGCTCTCAAGCGGCTTCCAGTCTCACAGACTCATTGAGCAAAGATTACACCTATTTTCATTACAGTCTTGGAGTCATAAATATTTACTATACAATTATTAATTAGTGTTTAACATATTGGGTAGTTCCACGAATCAGAAAAATTTGTTTTTCCTTGACTATTCCAATTCTCAAAGGTCCTGTTGATTTCACCATTTGATTATTCAGTACAGCTTCTTCCCCACTTCCTCCTAAGAATCTCAGCCTTTCTAGGGAAAGAGGTGCTTCTTAGTCACCAACTTGCAACAGGAAGTTTAAAGTGACCCAGGACTCATAAGGGTTGGTAAATGAGCCAAGTCACGAACAGAGCCAGCCATGAAGATGGCACACTGGAGGCAATCCCAGATGCCTACATATGGTCAGGAACACTGAAGGTCAACCTGGTCATTTCTTAGGAAGTCCTTGGCATCAAAGAGGGGGTGATTATGGAAGTTCATATATGCCCATTAAAAAGGGCAAGGTGGGAGGGCAGTTGAGCAAATTAAACTAGAAGACAGGGAGAGACTCTGAGTGCCTGGTTTCTCTCCTTCTCCCTCTCCCCTCATCCCTCACCCCTCCTCTCTTCCTCATGCAGCCTCCACTTTGTTCTCTGCCCTTCCTTATCCTGTAAATATGCATATATCAACAGGCAGGTGATCATTCAAGCAGCTAAGATTAAGGTGTGAATAACTGATAGACTTTTTTTACAACTCAAATTGATAGAATGTGTGAGAAACCATGTTGAATTCAGAGCTTTATGCATCATTTTTTTTTAGAAACCAGCCTTTCTCAGACTCTCTACCTCTAGTTGTTCTACCAAGAAGTAAAATGACAGCCAAGAAGTAGGAGAAATTTTTGGTGTGGGGAAAGAAGCCCCTTTATTAAACTTGGGGAGTTAGGGCAGTGAAATTGGGGGAACCTCCCTTCACTACTTTCTAGCTAGGGTGGAGGGCGGGTCCTGCTGCATTAAACTCTCTCACTGCAAAGTTAGGTGGGTGAAGGATCCTTAGCTGTGAGCTGGGGATTCCAGGCAGGTAGCGTCTTTCACTGTCAGCAATGAGCTCCTCTCCTTGTGCAGAATTGCTGGGGCAGATATGAAGCTGTCAGAGGCAGGTCTACCCACATGCCCTATCCCTCCTGCCCCATCACATGGAGTCCCTTGCAGGCCCTGCACCTTCACCTCTGGAGACTCTATATTAAACCTGAGGTTGTGGCCCCACGGTGGGGAACAGCTCTGTCTTGTGAGTAGAAGAGGCAGTCTCCGGGGTGGACATAGTGCAGGAAGTTCCTCTCACTAAAGTTAGGGTCTGGGCATTTATTCTAGGCAGAGGAAGCACTAAGAGCAGCTGCTGAAGACTTCTCTCCCCATCTAGTGTGACCAGGAAGAAACAAATGGAATTAGTGTTGTTCAAAATGTGTAGGACTTTCCCCTTTCCCCTGCTCCCACTTTCCAACCTTCACCACAAGCTTTGCAACCTTGCACAGCTCTCCAAAGCAAAACTAGTCTTCAAGGGAGAAGCAGGGAGTAAAGAATTGCAGCTCATGCAGCCATGGTAGAATTGCTCAGGTGAGGCACAACTGACAATTGAACAGAGGGTTGCCAGCTTTCTGCTTAATCAGACCCTTTCCAGACAGTATGACATCCAGTGCTGGATATGACAAAAGGGAGGAACTCCCAGAGCAAGAAGAAGGGTTGTGGGATAGCTACTCTGGTGACTAGTATTTGGAAAGGAGCTGGGATGACTCATGTCACAGATAGGACTTGGGTATGTCTTACAATGATCTTCAAATCCATGAAGGGGTGTCACAGGAGGGATGGCACTCATCCATGCTTGCCTCAATAAGGATGATCCAAGGGGAAATTTTAAAATTCTGTAAAGTTTATAGATTTAAAAAAAAAAAGTCTTTATAGGTCGTGGATGTTACTAAGCCACCAAGAAATCACAGAGGGAGGCAGGCCCTCCTTGGGACAATCCCAAGGGTGGTCCCAGCTTGAGTGTGGCCTCTTGAGTAAAGGAGCTTCCCTCTAGCTTTGGAGAGTGGCATGGCTATGTTCTGAGTTAACCAAGGAATGGGTTCAGGGGAAAAAAGAACATGTGGAGACAACAGGAAGCTGCGAAATGAGAGTTCTGGTGAGACAGGGGGCAACATGTGTTTCAACACTGACACTTTCCAGTCAAGATGAGCGAGAGAGGCTGCTCTTGTGATGCTACTGTAATCAGAGGCCATTTGTGCCTTGGCAAATGATTTTTACTGGTGTCATTTAAGCAGAACTGTTGTTTAGGCCCCTTTTATCTTCTAGAGGCACAGCCCCATCACAGAGGCTGGGAGACACATAAGCAAATACCGGCTCAGGCCTCAGCTGTGAAGTCCTTACACTGGCAGGTCTTCCACTGATATCAGATAATCTCTGCTAGAGCAAAGCTACAGGATCAGGTCTAGGGAGGGTTTATTTAGAACACTGAATTCGAGGTGGACCTAAAACCAAAAAACTGTGACGTGTATAGACTGGACCTGGGACAAAAAAATCATCTCTGTTTTCAAAAAGTTTTATTGTGCCATCTCTTCATTTTGAGTTAATTAGGGGTGGTGATGTTTCAAGTTCTTGGACTTTGCAGAAACCTGCTGTATTTCACAGCCTTTATTTACCAATCAGTGAGAAATTCGATTCAAAGCAATCCGGCACTGTTAGTGTTGGAGGATTGCCTTCTGCTCTGAGTCCTCCTGGAGCACAAGGAGGTGCCTGAAGATGTGTTGACTCCTCAGAGTCTGAGGTAGCAGAGCTTCAGTGGTTCTGTAAGATCACTCTTGTTGAGGTAGGATGAGAAAGCCAGAAATACTTGAAATATAGAAGAGGGTGAGATTTGCTGGGCTGTGTAGACTCTCAGTCAAAAGGCTGTAGTCTGCATATTTTCTATAAACATGGCTTTGGCTGCTTTCCACAAATTTTGATATGTATTATCTTTGTTATCACGTAGTTTGATATCTTTTATAGTTTCTTTTATAATTTCACCTTTTGACCCATGGATTTTTCAGAAGTGTGCTTAATTTTCAAATAGTTGGGATTTTTCTAATTATCTTATTGTTATTAATCTCCACCGTTGTAGTCAGAGAATATGCTTGTATGATTCCGATTCTTTAAAATTAATTAGGGCTTTTTAGATAGTCCAGCATATAGTCTATTCTAGTAAACATATCATATGCACTGAAAAGAAAATGTATTCTGTCTTTGTCAGATATAGTGTTCCAAAAAGATAGTCAAGGTGTTCAGATTGTCTATGTATTTTCTGATCTTTGTCTAGTTGTTATGTCAGTTGCTAAGAGTTAAAATATCTAACTATAATTGTGGAATACCTCTTTCCCCCTTTAATTATATCAATATTTGCTTCATGTATTTTGAATCCCTATTCTTAGATACATACACATTTACTGTTATGTTCCTGCTGAATGAACTAGTTGTTTTATTTTCTTAATTGACAAATAATAATTTATGGAATGCCTAATGATGTTTTAATGCATATAATGTATAGTTATCAGATCAGGATAATTAACATATCTATCATCTCAAACATGTATTACTTCTTTGGGAAGATGCATTATCCTCCTTCTAGCTATTTGAAACTATTTAATATATTGTTAACTATAGTCATTCTACAGTGATATAGCACACAAGAACTTATTCCTCCTATCTAGCTGTAATTTTTTATCCTTTAACCTATCTCTCCATAGCCCTCCCTTACACTTTGCCTTCTCAGCCTCTAGTA
The DNA here is from genome assembly GCA_963574415.1 of Tarsius wallacei. Lineage (NCBI taxonomy): Eukaryota > Metazoa > Chordata > Mammalia > Primates > Tarsiidae > Tarsius > Tarsius wallacei. The sequence continues at coordinate 26,358 of CAUYQG010055180.1, read as the reverse complement.
TTCTTTGTTCTACTTTTTACATCTATATGATCAACTTTTATTAGCTTCCACATACAGTGAGAATATGTGGCATTTAACTTTCTGTTCCTGTATTATATCACTTGACATAATATCCTCCAGTTTCATCCATGTTGCCTTGAACAGAATTCCATTCTTTTTTATGACTGAATAGTGCTCATGGTGTATATACACCACATTTTCTTTATCCATTCATCTGCTGTTGGACTCCTAGGTGGATTTCATATCTTTATTATTGTGAATAATGTTTCAGCAAACATGGATATGCAGTGTATAAACAGTGTATAAGTGTTACATTTTTCCCCAAATCCTCACTGCATTTATTTTTTGTCTTTTTAATAATAGCTGTCATAACCAGGTTAAGATGATATTTCATTGTGATTTTGATTTGAGTTTCCCTGATGAGTAGTAATGTTGAGAGATTTTTCTCATCTTTTTGTTTTGGCTATCTGTATGTCTTCTTTTGAGAAATATGTGTTCAGATCCTTTGCCCACTTTTTCTACAGTGTTTTTTGTTTTTGTTTTTGCTGTTGAGATATTTGAGCTCCTTGTAAATTCTGGATATTCATACCTTGTTAGGTAGCAAATATTTTCTCCCAGTCTGTAGATTATCCTTTCACTCTGTTGATTGTTTTCTTTGCTGTGCAGATTTTTAGCTTGATATAATTTCCTTTGTTCACTTTTTGCTTTTGTTGCCTACGGTTTTGAGGTCGTCTATGTAAAATCTTTTCCCAGACAGACCAATGTCCTAAAGTGTTTTCCCTATGTTTTCCTCTTGTAGTGCTATCATTTCGGGTCTTGCATTTAGGTCTGCAACCCATTTTGAGCTGATTTTTATACAGGATTAGAGGTGGATGTATAGTATTTTTCTTCATAATACATATCCAGTTTTTCCAGTGTCATTTATTGAAGAGACTGATCTTCCCCCATTGAGTGCTCTTATCATCTTTGTCAAGAATCAGTTGACTATAGATATGTGGTTTAATTTTTGGGTTCTCTATTCTGTTCCACTATTCTGTGTGTTTGTTTTTATGTCAGTGCCATGCTGTTTTGGTTGCTTCAGATGTGTACATATTTTGAATGTGATAACTTTAACTTTACTCATTGTTTTTTGTTTGCTTAGGATTGCTTTTGCTATTCAAGGTCTTTTATGGCTTCAAACAAATTTTGGATTTTTTTCTGTTTCTGTGAAGAATTTTGATAAAATTGCATTAATCTGTAAATTGCTTTGGGTAGTATTGGCTTTTTAACAATATTAATTCTTCTGATGAGCATAGATGTCTTTCCCCCTGCTTGTATCCCTTCAATTTCTTTTTTCAGGTTTCTTTGTTTGGTTGGTTTTTTGTAGAGGTAGTTCCCCTTCTTGGTTACATTTATTTTTAGGCCTTTTTTTTGGTAGCTATTATAAATGAGATGACCTTTTAAATTATTTTTCAGTTAGTCCATGGTTCATGTATAGAAATACTACTGATTTTTGTATATTAGTTCTTTATCCTGCAGTTTTGCTGAATTTATTTATCTGTTCTGAGAGATTATTGGAAAAGTCTTTAGGTTTTTCTACTTATAAGATCATGTCATCTGCTAACAGGGGCAGTTTGACTTCTTCCTTTCTGATTTGAATGCCCTTTATTTTGTACTCTTGTCTAATTGTTCTGGCTAGGACATCCAGTACAATGTTGAATAAGAGTGGTGATAGTGGACATCCTTGTCTTGTTACAATTCAGTAAGATATTAGCTGTAGGACAATTTCAGCTATAATGAGATGTTCCTCTTTATTTCTGGAAATACTTTTTGGCTTGAATTCTATTTTTTCTAGTATTAATATAGCCACTCATTCCAACCTTCTTATGCTTACATTCTGCATGGTGCATCTTTTCCCATCCATTTACTTTCAGCCTGTCTTTGTGTTTCTATATTTAAAATGATTTTCTCATAAATATATAAATAATGTAAATATATACAATCCATTCTAGCAACCTCTGCCTTTTAATTGAAGTGCTTAGTTCATTAATATTTAACATAATTTTTGATATGTCTGGGATTGAACCTTCCATTTTATATTTTATCTGCCTACTCTGTTTTGACTTCTCAATTCCTTTTCTACTGCTTCCCCCCTTTTAAATATTATTGCCATGTTTCATGTACAACACCCAGATTTAGATCTCTAGTCTGGGTTTCTCCTAACTCTACACTCCTATATTCAACTGCTTACTCAACATCTATATTTGGAAGCATCTCAAACTGAACATATCAAACTCTGGCCCTGACAGTCCTCTCCTTACTCTTCTCCCAGTGGTCCTCATCTAACTCAATGGCAACTCCATCCTTCCAGTTCTTCTTGTCAAAATGTGGAGTCATACTGGACTCTTTTTTTCACACCCTACATTCAATACATGCACATTCTTGCAGTGTTATCTACAAAATGTATGCAAAGTCCACCACCTCCACCACCCTAGACTACATGTCTTCATGCCTCACCTGGACTATAGCAACAACCTCTTGCTGGTCTCCCTACAGTCTATTCTCAACACGGTAGCCAGAGGGATACTTTTACAATCTAAGCTAAGTCATATCCTTCCTCTGTTAAGAACCTTGCAATCATCCCCAATTTTACTCAGAGTAAAAGCCAACGTATTTGCAGTGACCTATAAGACTGGATATTTGGAGAAAAATCAGGAAAATGGTGATGGAACCAGTGGGAGTGTGAGAGTCTCTGCATGGTGAGTGTTCATAAGGACAAATCTACCTGTGTGGTGTGTTCAAGTGGGTGAGTGAATGTCTGACTGAAGGGAGATGTGGGATCAAGCCTGGGGCTCCACTGCAGAAAAAGCTTACCACTGCTCCAAATTCAGTGTCAATGCACAAGATCATCCACCATTCTTAGGACATCTCTTGGGAGAAGACAACAGAGACCAGCAGCTTCTTGGCACCTGGAACCCAGCCCACACCAACACATCACCATACAACCTGCAGCAACAGGCTGGGCACTGACAGTAGGGACCATGGAAAAGACTCAGGGAGTATCTAGAGCTGATTCCAGCCAGAAGAGAGGATGTAGGCCAACACCATTTTCTCTGTCTCAGAACAAGGAAGGAACCTTCTCTAGTTCCCCCAATTCTGGACAGCCAGCATCCTAAGACTCAGGGGCAATCTCTGCACCCCTCTGGGATCATCTGCCCAGGGAGGACACTCTGGGTGCAGGATACTGGAGAGAGAGATGCCCCACTCCCCACACTGGATCAAACATGAATGTGCATAGCCGGATTGGGAGACCTAGTAGCAGCTGAGTTGGGGTGAGTCCTGATCTGAGATGCCCTTCCCCTTCACTAAGAAGTCCATGGGACATTTGACCCTCATGGAGAGCAGTTTCATGGCTTGTAGGCTGAGAGCAGAGGGGAGGGACTAGAGGCCGGAGCCGACTCCCTACCAATGCCAAAAGTGGCCATGCTGAGGATACCAGTAAAAAGAAAAAAAAAAGGGGGTAGAGGGAGGAATATGAAGTTCCAGAAATGGCCAGAAGAGAAGTTCTTTTTTTCTCTCTCTCTCCAAATATATCTTTCTGAGTGTTTTCTGATTTAACTTGTCCCTTTTTCTCCCTCTTTTTTTGTATGTATGTATTTAAGGGAGAATACATCTTTGATTTTTTTCAATTTTTTTATTATTTCTGTTTGTTTCCTTTTTTTTTTTTTTTTGAGTTGGAGTCTCACTCTGTCGCCCAGACTGGAGTGCAGTGGCCGCTCCCGGCCACCGCAGCCTCGAACTGCTGGGCTCCGCGATCCTTCCGCCTCAGCCTTCCGAGTAGCCGGAATTACAGGCGCGCGCTACCATGCCCGGCTGATTTTTTGATTTATTGTAGAGATGAGGTCTCGCTTGCCCAGGCGGGTCTCAAACCCGCGGGCCCAGACAATCCGCTCACCTCAGCCTCCCAAAGGCGCGGGATTACAGGCTGAGCCACCGAGCCTGGCTGGGATGATTTTGATCATATTGGCTGCTCTTGTCCATTTATCAATCACCATTAGTTAGTGATTGAGGTTAACTTCAATTTTCTGGAGGTAGAAAAAAGATACATTGTTGAATATGGATTTTGTGCACTTATCCATTTATTTTCTTTGGATAAATTCCTAGAGGAGAATTCTGTGTTAAAGAAAAGACATATTTTAAGGGTTTTTTGATACATGTTATCAAAATGTGCTTCCACAATTCCATTTGTTAGGATCATTTGCAAACAACCAAAACCAACATTGCTATTTTAAACAGAAACAATTGCTAAGTTTTTGGTGCTTACAATTTTGTAGGACTGGAAAACCTGTCTTTAGGCTAAGTTTGTAGGGAAACTGCTGGTTCCTGGAACTTTGTTACTTGTGCCATGATCAAGAAAGCAGCCGGTTCTGCTGTAGGAAGTTGCTGAAGCAGGAGGTTGCTGGTAGTAAACCCTAATTTTCCCTACTAAAATCTATGAGGGAGACCCCCCCAAGAAACAGAATTATCTTCTGGAGCATGGGCCCTGCTGGGTAAGTGTTCTCGGAACCCATCAGCATCCATGTACTAGCTAGCGTTGCCGGGAGAGGATGTGTTCCGCTTCAGGGAATCTTTTTTCGAGATTCTTTCAAAGCGTTTGCCCATTTCATGATGAGTGATTTACGAGACCACCTGCTCACACAGGGCTGCGTGTTCAGCAGTTTTTGACCACAAACAACATGGTCCCTGTGCTCCACCCTCCTTATTCACCCAGTATCACCCCAAATGACATTTTTGGTCTTCCCTGATGAAAAAAGTCCTCAAAGGGAAACATAATGTCAATGTGGAAGAGGTGAAATTGAAACAGAAAACGGCAGAAGCACTAAAAGGCATCAAAGTTGACAAGTTCAAAAACTGTTTTGAGCAGTGAAAAAAGCATCTCGATAGGTGTATTGCATCAAGTGGAGAGTATTTAGAAGGTGATTGAAGTTAACCATGTGAGAACAAATTTACAAATTTTTTCATAAATGAATTCTGTTTTTTGGGAAGCTCTCCCTTGTGTACCATCAAACCTTGTCAGAGCCACCAAGGATGGTCCATGGGGGCCCCTGGAGTGGTGGCAAGGTGGCAGTTTCAAGTTTCATAGCATGGTACCATTGACACTTTGTCCTCTGAAAGCATTCTCCCCTGGGTATAGAGCCTTTGAAAAAGTGAGCCCAAAGTTGTAGGCATAGGAAACAGATTTTTAGGGTGCATTACTAGGTGGGAAAGTGAGAACGCCAGCCTCACTTTCTTCTCTTGGATGCCAGGCCAACGTTTTCCAGCAAAAAAGAAACTGCCCTGTCTTGGTTGCAGGTTCAGAGCATATATTGTGACTATAGGATAGCACCTTAACTTTGCAAGGTGCTTGTTTATTTGTTAGTGTCAGAACTGAGGTTTTAGTAGGCTATTCTGGTATTCTTTAAGGCTAGTCACTTTTGGGGATATAATACATGGTAAACTTGGTGAACCCTTTGAGTGGCATCTCATGGTCTTACTTCCTTTGGTATAAAATCAGTTCCTTAATCAGAAGAAATGGGTTGGGTGCTGTGTTTGTGAATATTGCATTCGTTAACTCCTGGAGAGCTGCTGGCAGAAGCAAGGTGGGCAGCAAAGAAAATATCCATATCCATATGTCTCTATGTCAGGAAGACATTGCTGCCCCTGCCGTTTTGGAAGGGATCCAGTTTTGACTGATCTGCTCCCCGGTGGCTGATTGGCCCCTTTCTTTGAGTTATGAGGTCAGCTAGACCAACACTGAGAAAGGCAATTCATGTATTATCTTCATTTGTGCAACTGTGGCCACTTAACTCATGGCCCAGTGAAAAACCATCAGGGTAGTTGGGGAAGGGACTGATGGACACCCACCGGATGCCCATCTTACCCCCCTGATTACTGAGGACCTCTTCGACTGGAAGATCTTATGAAGGACTCACTTCCCATGCTCTGAGGTTGTTCTAATGCACGCATTCTTATACCTAGTCTCCAAACCTGGTTTTTCTAAACTTTTGATCATTTGGACAAAACCACTAACCATCTCCAAGAATCGGTATAGATCTGTTCCTTTGGTTATCTGTCTTTCTAGACAAGGTGAAAAAAATAAATAAAACTAAACCAGATGTGCTTCTTAAAGTTTTGCCATTTGCTTTCAGAGAGTGCTATCATTATGGGAAGAGTCAGCTCAGGACTGTTATCGCATTCTCATGCAGGATGGTCTATAAACCAGATTCATTTTGGGGGGCTAGTTTCTTGTTTAACCAACTGTCAATAGAAAATTCCCACTGAGGCTTGAGTCTGGCATGCCTGAGGGCTGGACACACCCAACTTCATGGCGTGGTGACTCAGATCACGACAGTTCTGAAAGGTCAACTCAGGATACATGGCAGCTTGTTGTCCCATAGTCAGGTCTTTAGTCTACCAGGATCCAGAATGAAGCTGAGTGCTGTTTCTCAAAAGGAAAATAGTTACGTTTTGGGGAACATAGCTTTGCTTCAAAACCCTGTGAGCCTAGACTGGCAGTTTCCTCTCAGGGTTTACTGTGGGCTCTGTGCAGTATTCCACTCTGTTGCAAACACTTCAGACATAGTTGGATCTGCTACATTGGAAGGTTCAAATGTTTGCAGCTGCTGGACAGTCTGGAGGTGGTCTTGCCCTGGACCTCCCTAAAACATAGTGCCCTTTGGATTGTGAATGGACAGAAGCAGTATAAATGAACATGGTATTTATTGCCTCCAAATTTCCAAGAGACCACTCTCTTAGCTGTAGTGAGTACATGGTACAGCACATCTGTCACCCTGGAGAGGCTCTCCTGATATGCCCACAGACAACTGGGACTGACAAACTTTGGATAGGGGCAAACCTTTGAATTTCTATTTCCTCTCTTGTGCTTCTGTGTCTCACGAAGAGATCTAGGGTAACCACCATCAATATTCTGTCTTACACCATGGTGAGGTCTTTGAGGTCACTGTGTAATAAATTATAAAAGAGTCAGAGAACTGACATAACCCTGAGGCCAGAGAGTGATGGTGTACTTTTTCCAGGTGAGAGCAAACTGCTTCTAGTGAACTATGGTTACTGGAAAAGAAGAAAAAAAAGTCAGATTGATAGATGCATACAGATACCAGGATCTATTGACTTGTTTCAATAAGGAGATGACTTGAGGAACAACAGGGGCATTTGATATCACCATCTGATCAAGTTTGCAACAATCCGACATCATTTCTCAAGGTCCATCTTTCTTTTGCATCGATTAAATAAGTGTGTTTAATGAGGATAGGGTAAGACTCAGCCCTCTTGCATCTTTGGGGTCTGTGATGGTAGGCCTTACCTCCATGATGGATCTTTGGGGTCTGTGATGGTAGGCCTTATCTCCCTGATTTCACCTGTGATGTGTGGTGCTGCTTTTGGTTTGCTATTTTGTGTGAAGACATAGCATGAAAATGCAGTTGCAAAGGTTTCCACTTGGCCCTTCTTCATGCTGCAATTCCATTTCCAAGCATGTCTATTCTGTGAATGAAGGCCCTAACCATAGGACGGGTTCAAAGATCTACTTAACAGCTCATCTTCATAACTCTCTACTTGATAAGTAGACCACAGGGGCATTCTGGATCCCCAGAAATTGATATTTTCAGAGCCAGTGTCTAATAACCCCTGAAAGATGTGTGTATTTTCCTGTCCTTGTTGCACAAACAACTAAGTCAAGAACAATGGGTTCTTTGGAAGGATGCAAGAAAAATGTACAGTACATGTTTGTGCCTCATGGGAGAGTCCTTCCTCAACTGTACCCAGATTCCCCAGGTTTGGAAGTGGAATAAGCTGACATGAGTCTCTAGCTTGCTGCTCCAGTTATATATATATATATTTTGTTTTTGTTTTTTTTTTTTTGAGTTGGAGTCTCACTCTGTCGCCCAGACTGGAGTGCAGTGGCTGCTCCCAGTCACCGCAGCCTCGACCTGCTGGGCTCCGGCGATCCTTCCGTCTCAGCCTTCCAAGTAGCTGGAACTGCAGGTGTGTGCTACCACGCTCGACTAATTTTTTGATTTATTGTAGAGATGAGGTCTCGTCAAGTTGCCCAGGCGGTTCTCAAACCCGCGGGCTCAGGCCATCCACTCACCTCAGCCTCCCAAGTCTCGGGATTATAGGCTGAGCCACCGAGTCCGGCTAGATATATGTTAATCAAATTTAAAAGGCTGCCTTGGGGACTGGGGTTTGCACTATACAGTCCAAGTAGCATCTTAGTGGGCTGTCAATCCAATTCAGTCCAAGGGATCCCATTCTCCACTAACTCCTGCCAAAGAGCCCTTTCATACTAGTTTGATTGCCATCTTGGCTATGCTGTTTATTATGTTGACTATGCTCTTTACCTGGCTGACTGCTGCTTGGTCTTTACAAATCTGAGCCCTCATTATGCCTGGTGAAATCAGCTAGCCCATTTCACTGGCAGCATCTCTCACCTTTCTTTCTGGCATACAGAATACAGTCACTACAACGCAGTATTTTCTTTTAAGGCTCTGGAAATGTCTGTCAGCAATACATATCTGAATGCCTTGGTAAACGGGATTTCTGCTGGGCCTTCACGGGGGACATAGTACGGGGCAGCTGGGTGAGTCACATGATAAATCTACTTCATGGTTACTAGCTTTTCTTTGTGACTTTGGATTTCTTTTTTTGCAGTATACCAATGACTTTTTTTTTTCTTCAGCATAGGTTATCTTTGAAACAACTAGCTTGGCTGCCTGGGGCCTCTGGCGAATGCATTTGTATTAGCAAATTTGGCCCAATCTAAAATGATGTATCTTTCTCCATGGCCTAGCCTCCTCACAGCCAATTCCCACACATTTCCCCAAGTTTCTGATCATCTCAGAAAAACTTGCAACTCTCTAATTCTTTTCCACTCTTTTGGTATGTAAACCTCCACCTCCCTGATAGAATGATGTCTTTCCTTTCCCTCCCACGCCCCTTATCTACTTATAGCCTTGGAAGGAATACAGATAGGAGGCAGGGGCATGAGGAGAATTGACATACTTCATCAACAGGGATGCCTGCATGATCAATATTTGTATACCTAACCCTGAATTGTACCCCACATCTTCATAATAAAAAGAAAGAAAAATAACAGCCCAGAAAAGGTTAGTACAAGGTCTTCAATTAAGGCAAGAATGACCTCATTCCACTGTTAAAGAGGGCCTACATCTCTTAGTAAGGGTGACTCAGAAAGTTTCGGGGATTGAGGCAACTTGCAGTCATTCAAATGCACCCAAAGTTCCCTAGGCCAATTTTTGAGATTCTTCAGTTTACAGTCAATTCTCCAACATTTAGATAAGAGACACTGTAAGACTGTCAATTATTATAATTTAACAACCCTGAGGCCCAGGTCTTGCTTCAGTCTTGGGTGACTCTAGGTCTGCTGCAGAAAAGAGATTCTTTTAGGGAACCAACAAAGCCTGACCTTGGCATCACTTTCCTTAAGATCTCTAGCTGATTAGAAGGCTCCAGCTCATTACACCACAGCCTCTGCATTCTCATCTCTCATGGTAATGGTTTGTGCAAGCAGGTACCCCGTTGGCCAGAGCCTTGCCTTACACAGGTTCCCAGGAGACCACAGGTCACAATTTATGTCAGTATCTTGTCATTTCACACTGTGAACTAGAGTGTCCCATCTCTTTATGTTAATATGATTCGATTCCAGGTCCCCACTTTCTGGATGTTACATTCAGTGCTCGACCAGTTACTCAAGAGATTGGCATTTGCTTGCAGCCAAAAAAAGTCATCTCAGGTGGAGTAACCAGAAGGGTACTGTGTTTATTTCTAAGTATTAAGTGGTTTTTAAAAATCATTATAATTGTGGAGGATGAGGTTCTATTTAAACTTCCAGGAATTATTTGTGAGGTCTAGGATCATAATTTTCCCATTGAGGCTAAGTCCCTTTGCCACTGGAGAACATATCTACTTCAGCACCAGATTGGTGTTGCACAGGTTAATGTCTTTCCCCTTCACTTGGTGAGTGTATGTGAGTGGTGGATCCTTAGTTGCGTTCCAAACTTAGCTCTGAGGAGTCTAGGTAACATGACTTCAAGCTCGCAGCCTCTGCAGTACAGGAAAGCACACGAGAAGGGGGTTGAGAAAGACGCAGAATGAGACCATCCATTGTTTCAACTCTGAGTAAGGAAATGTAGGTTTCCTTAAACTTTCACTTCATCAGGTACTAGCATCCTCCTAATTTGGATTGGTTTAGCAAATGAAGCCATTTTCTTGTCATTTTTAACTTGCATTTCATTAGTTGAGCACTTTATTCAATTCTGGTTTTCTCCTTACTTTTAAAAAACTTGTTCATTTTCTCTATTTTAATATAGGTGTGCCTATTTTTGCCTTATTGATTTATAAGAGCTTTTTATATATTTTCTCTTTTTGAGAGATGGTCATGCAACATTTAAATTTTTTATGTATTCAAATATTTTACTTTTTTTCCTGTCATGGCTACTGCTTTTGGAGTTTAATTTTAAAGGTTCTTTTCTACTTTATGATTACATAAATATTCAACAATTTCTTGGGTACAATTTTTGGCTTTATTTTTACATTAAGTCTTTAATCCATCTGTAATGTGTTTTGGTATTTTGGTGTATAATATGGATCAGGAGTCCAACTTTGTATTTTCCAAATGGTGATCTAATCAGTCTCACACGACTCAGATCATCTGTTCCCTTATCACTGATTTAAGGTGTTACTTTATCATATACCAAACTCGTGTATGCACCTGAGTCTGAATTACCTATTTTCTTCCATGAGTCATTCTGTTTCTGCACCAGTATCACACTTTGTAGCATCCTTATCTTTAAAAACGTGTCTTGGTTATACTAATAGGCTAACTCATGCCAACAAAATTTACAAATTTTTGTCAAGGTTTCAAAAATTCCATGATATTTTGATTGGAAACTAACCGAAACTATGGATTAATCCATACATATTTGAAGTCTTCTCATCCAGAGAAGATGAGAGGGAGGGGGCATTGCCTGATTATTAAGGGTATGAGCTGTCTGAGAAACTTATCAGTCCAGACCCCAGCTCTGCCAGGATTTGTATTGTGAGACTTCCAGCAAGTACCCCATCTCACTAATTTTCAGTTTCTTATCAGTAACATGTGAAGTATATTGCAGCTACTGAAAAGTTATGGTTAGGATTAATGAAAGGGTAAAATCTCGACAGAGTACCTGGCACAAGGTTTAGGCTGAAAATGCAGTACCAGCCTGTCCTACTAGCATTCTTGATGATGATGATGATAATGATATTTCTCCTTAAGGTACATCGTAGAATTTTGTGTCTTTATTTATTCAGGTGATGAACAGTTCTCCATTACATTCATTTCTTGGGATTCTGTTGCTTCTGTTGTTGCTATTACTTGCCAAATGGCAGAGAAAACAGCACACTTTGGAAGATACATAATCTTAAAAGTTTGACAAATTGGATTGTGCCTTTTTTTAATTTGCAGAAGTCTAGTTTCCACCTTTCTTAAGTTACAAAACCTTAAAATAATAGCGTATAATAATGTTATTCAGAACTCTGCCCTGTGGTCAATGCTAAACTGTCTCTTCAGAGATTGACTTTTCCCCTGAGCTTCAAGTTCCTTGGGACTGGTGTCACCTCTGCCTGTTCACAGCCATGGCTCTGGTACATACATGCATATGTATGTACACACTACATATATGTACATATATACATATTTCTGTCCATACATATTTGCATGTACAAATAATTGGCTTTACCTGGATATCTCTTCTATAGCATAGGATTTCCTCTTATTTCCAACCCTTTCAATCTTCCACCTGCTTCAAGTTTCTTGCTCTTCCCCGAATACTACAAGATGATTACTCTTCTGTAGCTTTTCACATGCTGTCTTTTCTTGGTGTCAAGTCTTTGTACCTCTCTGTCAACTGGAAAACCATCACGTTGAAGAATTCCCACAAGAAACCTTGAAGAGGCCTCATTAGCTGTGTGAGTCGCTCCCTCGCAGATGCTGATAGCATTTTGCCTTGACTCTCCCTGCGATTGTGAACCTTATTTACGTGTGTCCGTGTCTGCCTTCCCATGAAGACTCTGCCCTGCACAGTTCCTGGCACAGACGTGGCGTGAAAGCATGAGGCTCAGGTCTGCCCATTGGTTGAGGAAGAAGAGTGGTGATACAGTTGCCTGGTTTGGAGAAGAGGAAATGTTCCCAATACCACTCTTTTATGATCTCCTGTAGTGTCTTCACAGTGGGAACAGAACTCTTTCTGTATGATTAAAACCCCTCAACAGCTGGGTAGGATGGCTCACGCCTGTAATTCCAGCACTTTGGGAGGCTGAGGCAAGAGGATTGCCTGAGCTCAGGGGTTCAAGACCAGCCTAGGCAACTTGGTGGGACCTCATCTCTACAATAAATCAAAAAATTAGCCAGGCATGCTAACATGTGCTTGTAGTTCCAGCTACTTGGAAGGCTGAGGCGGAAGGATTGCCTGAGCCCAGCAGGTCAAGGCTGCGGTGACCATGAGTGTGCCACTGCACTCCAGCCTGGGCAGCAGAGTAAGACTCTGACTCAAAAACAAACAAACACCCTCAACAACTAATCCTGCCAGGTGGCAATGGGAAGGAAAAATGCCTCCTGAATTCCGGTGATCATATTATCTCCTTGAAATCCTAAATTCCAAGCAAGATGTTTTTAAGTATAGCTTCCATTTGGAGGAAACAATTTCTGTATTCGAAGAATGTGGACAAACCATACAAAAGAGGAAATTAAAAAAAAAAAAGGTAAGTGGAGGAACAAAAAATCATACGCAGCTCCAAAAGTCATCTGCTTTGTCACTTTCAGATAATGGAATCAGAGGATAAGCATCTTTGATACACCACAGAGAATCTCCTTTCAAAGAAAGTTATGAAAATAGGGATAGCTTTACATTTCCTGAAATGCATCATTGCAGGTTAGAGCACTCATTAAGTGTAACTTCACTTTTCAGGACAAGACAAACTAACACATAATTTTATTAATTTTAAAAGCTTTTTTCCCCCAATAGAGATGAATAAGTGGTTTAAGGACATCCAAAGGAAAAAAAATTCTCGTCGACAATCACAGGAAAGTGATTTCGGAGACGTGGGGGAAAGAATATAGCCGTGTTCCTCCAACTGCGGGTGAGTTGGAAAAGAGGAAATGTGTGAGGGTAAGTATCTGGAGGGGGCAGTGGTTGATGGCAGTATTAGAAAAGACAAGGATTGCTGAGTGGGAGCTGGGAGGATCTTGGGTTGGCAGAATAGCCCAAGGAACACAGGTGCAGGGATGGAGGGCTATGGGAGGAACAGAGGAAGCACGTAAGCAGGTAGTGTCCTCAGCTTCAAGAATGGACTAACAAGCTCACAGAGCACACACAGGTGTGGCTTGCACATATGTAGTCTTTCGCAACGAAGACAGGAAAATAAGTGCAGCATATGCGTTTTTATTATTGTCATTTTATTATTATTGCTCTTGTTATTTGGCTGTGAGGCACCATCGAGTATTGCACAGACTGTGGTCCCCACTGTCAGATTTCAAATTCCGGCCCCACCCCTTTTTAGGACAAGCTACTAAATCTTTCTGTCTCTCCGTTTTCTCATGGGTGCAATGGGACTGTAAAATCAGGGGTGTAACAAGAATTAAATGAGCTCACATTTGTAAGGCACTGAGCTCGCATAACTGCGAGTCTTATTCTTATTATGTAACATGGAGCTGTATAGCTGATGCTGCCTATTCTCCATGAATTCTGTGATCTACTCCAGTGCAGGGTGATGATTACATAAGGACTTTTTGCATATCCAGAAGAGCTGACACTGGGCCTTTACTTTTGACTTTTCTGTGAAAGTCGGCACCTTAGGGTCTAAGCTGTATGAGTGTTTAAATGTGGAAATATGCATTTTATAATAAAACAACAGATACTCTTGTTCATTTATTTTTTTTTAATTTTAAAGATGTGGGGTACAGTTCAGGATTAAGTATACAAGTGACCATTGTACAGGTAAAGTTTGGGCCTCCCTTTGGTCCCCATTCTGCTTGGTTTGAAATCTAGTACCCTTATTGATGTTGTGTGCCCCTCTTCCTCGTCCCTGGCAGTTTTCCACTACTGCATAAAGAATTGAATATTATGCAGCTATAAAGAAGGGCAAAATAATGGACTTCACAGCAACTTGGATGGATTTAGAGTCTATAATACTCAGTGATCTAGCACAGAGACAAAGAAATGAGTATCATTTAATTTTAATGTTACCTAAGATGCCTTTCTTGATTCATTCAAATCTCATTAAACAAATGCTTTTTGAGTGACTACTATGTGCCAGGCACTATTTTGGATGCCTGGGAGACAAGGATTCCTGTCTTCCTAAAAGATTTCTGAAAACCCTTCTCCCCTGAATTTGGCAACTTATACTTTTTATTAGCAAGTTTTCAGATATTGGGGCTCATATTATAAAGAAGGTTGTGGACAAAAAATTAAATATTTTATTTTATTTTTTATTTTTATTTTTATTTTTTTGAGTTGGAGTCTCACTCTGTCACCCCGGCCACTGCAGCCTCCACCTGCTGGGCTTCGGCGATCCTTCCACTCAGCCTTCCAAGCAGCTGGAACTACAGGCATGAGCTACCACACCTGGCTAATTTTTTTATTTATTGTAGAGATGAGGTCTCGCCAAGTTGCCCAGGCGGGTCTCGAACCCGCAGGCTCAGGCAATCCACTCACTTCGGCCTCCCAAGGCACGGGATTACAGGCTGAGCCACCGAGCCTGGCTTGTATTTATTTTTATACTTTATGTCTTTTGATTGGGGAGTTTAAACATTTACATTTAAATCAATTAATAGAAAATATTTATGATTCCCATTTAGTTAATTATTTTTTAATGTTATCCTTTTAGTTTTTCTTTCTTTTTCTCTCTCGCTGTCTTCCTTTGTGTTTTTTTATGAATATGCTATGATTCATTTTTTTGTGTACACATGTGCAACTTTTATAGGTATGTTTTTAGGCTACCTGGGGCTTACAAAAATATTTTATAGTTGTAACAATGTATTTTGAGCTGATAACAACTTAAGTTTAATACACACACATATTACAGTTTAACTTCTTTATCTACTACATTTTACGTTATTGTTATCACAATCTGCATCCATTTGTAAAGTGTAACTTTTAATATATTCCTGTTGTAATATTTTTATCTTTTAGCTTTTATGGTAGAATCAAGGTACCATTACAGCAACACAATATTGTCTGTGTATATACACATTTATGTATATGTATATATACTTTATCAGTGAGTTTCATACTTTCATATGCTATTATATTGTTGTTTAGTCTTTTTGCTTTTACTTAAATAAATACCTTTAGTATTTTTTAAAGGCAGGTCTAGTGTTGATGAGCTCCCTTAGCTATTACTTGTCTGAAAAAGTCTTCATGTCTCCTTCAGTTTTGAAGGAGAATTTTGCAAGATATAGTGGGTTTGGTTGACAGGATGTTTTTCATCTTTTCTTTCAACAATGAATGGATCATTCCACTTTCTTCTGGTCTTAGAATTTATGCTAAAAATTCACTGATAATTGTATATAGGTTACCTTGTAGGTAATAAGTCACTTTCGAAATTCTTTTAATTTTTGACATGTTTATTATAATGTGTCCTGTTATGGATGTCTTTGGGTTTACTTGTTTTAATATCCTTTGACATGCTTGAATCTGGATGTCTATTTTCTTCCCAATTTTTGGAAAGTTTGTTGCCATTATTTATTTGAACAAGCTTTCTAGCTATTTTTTCTTTATTCTCTTTCTAGATTGCCTATATGGCATTTATTGGTTTACTTGATGGTGTTACTTAAATCCCTTAAGCTTTTTTCAGTGGTTTTCAGTGGTTTTCATTTGTTAAAAATACTTTTTGCTCCTGTAATTGAATTATTTCTAGTGACCTGTTTTTAAGTTCATTGATTTTTTTTCTTCTTGATCTGTTGCTGAACTCTATTGATTTTCTTAAGTTCAATTTTTTGTTCTTCAGCTCTATGATTTCTATTTTATATTTTTTATTATTTTTTAATGTCAATTTTAAACATGTGGGGTACAATTCGGGGTTAGCTATACAAATTGTCATTGTACAGATAAAGGTTGGGCTTCTTTGGGTTCCCACTTCACCTGGTTTGAGATCAGGTATCCTTACTGGTGAAGTGTTTCCCCACTTGGCAGTTTCCCACTGCTGCTAATCCCTTCCTTATAGTATTCTCATAATTGTTCAGGGTCTGCTTATGAGTGAGAACATATGGCATAATCTCTATCATTTTGTTGAAATTCTTATTGTTGACATGCTGTTCTCTTGACATTTGTGGCCATCTTTTTGAGAGTTGCTTTTAATTCTGTCAGGTAAATCATTTAATGAAGTTTCATAGGTTTGGTTTGTGGAGATTTATTTTTGTTTGGAACATCTTTTTCAGCTTCATCATTTTTCATAACTCACTCTGTTTGGTGTCTGTACATTATACAAAACAAGTACTTCTCCCACACTTCACAGGCTGGTATTATGCATGAGAATATCCTCCACTATCAGACCTATCATCAGATATTTTGGCGGAGTCTACCAACTTTTTTTTTGCCCCAGGGAAAGACAAGCAGTTGTGTTTTCTGTCTGTTCACTCTGTGATGGGACAGAGAGTTTATGAAATCTATCAACCTAAGCTGCCATCTTTGCTTTCTTCCAGGCAGCTAGGCTGTGCCAGACCTGTCAGAACTTCAAGAAAGCTAAGACAGATGCTAGCTCTTTGTATATCCCTGGAGAATTTGGTGGGCTGGACTCACGAATCAACTCTTTCTATCCCTAGATGGAAACTGAGAGCAGGAATTTTTCATTCGCTTGCTCTGCGCAGAGCAGGAGAGAAGATCACTGTCATCAATTTGCCCAAGCTTTTGTCTCCTTTCTCTTCCAAAAAAAAGCAGATAGTGCCATACACATCAGAATTCCAAGACTGGCAAAAACAGGGCCTGTCTTCTGTGGAGACTCCTCAAAATAGTTAAATCACTGGATGCATAAACCAAACCCTTCTTTCCCAGTGGTGTTCTAGTTGATTTTATGATGCTGAGTTGGGGGCAAGGTTTTCAGCAAGATGTAACAAATGTCTCTATAAGATTTCCAAATCTGTTTTTGTGTTCTTCCAGAGTGCAGGAGTCCTTCAATTAGTTTCAGACTTCTCAGAGATAAACTTTGTCTAGAAATTGTTGAATTAGTGTTTTGGGAGTAAAAAGAGGGCCCAAGGTTTCCTACTCTGCTATCATATTGACATCACCTGTATTCTTCTTTTTACCTCAAAGCCTCTTGAAGACACGATCTACATTCACTGTCTACTTCTCCTCTTTACCTGCTCTGACCTCTTTTAACTTGCTTTACATTTTTTGTATACATATGTATCTTCTTTTTAAAAGGATAATAGTAATAATACTGATATTGATAATGTTTAAAATGTATTGAACATTTACTACATTTCCAAAGAGAATACTACTATCATTATCTTAATTTATTGATTATAAGAGTGAGATGCAGAGAGGTTAAATAATGTTGTCATTACATATAACTTTTAAGTGGTAGAGCCTAAGTTTCCATTAAGGTAGTCTGGATTCATGTCTACTTGTTTAAACAATACCTAAACACTTCTCAACATTTTATCTTTTCTGTTATTTGAATTCTACGTTTCTCATTTGAGTTATCTTAAATTATGCCATACATATAAATTATATAAATTTATGTAAATTA
Source organism: Tarsius wallacei (assembly GCA_963574415.1). Classification (NCBI taxonomy): domain Eukaryota; kingdom Metazoa; phylum Chordata; class Mammalia; order Primates; family Tarsiidae; genus Tarsius; species Tarsius wallacei. Next base: position 8,577 of record CAUYQG010055180.1, on the reverse strand, counting down.
TATATAAAATGTACATAAATTATATAGTAAATATATAATTTTTAATATAATTATGTGTAAATTATATATATAGACACACACACACACACACACACACACAGGATTCCATAAAAGTGCATACACATTTAAAGAATAGAAAACCTGTATTAAAATTATAATACTCAGTAAGATGAATACAAGTCATGTCTGACTTCTGCAATCACAAGAGGTACTCAAAGTGGTTACCGTCAGTATCCAGACACTTCTGATTATGGTGAACATCTCTTAAAATGTGGATACATATTTTGGCACCCCAGCATAACATATATATGCTATATATGTAAAATATATTTGATTATTGATTATATAAAATCAGTAATTACAATATATAGTTATTATATATTATATGATTATTAAATTTGCTTTACCAGCTCTAACCACTACCTTAAACTCAATCCCCCAAATTTTAAATGTTTGTTAGAGATCTCCTTATAGATATTTTATATAATTATAAAATGCATGGCTTAAAGTAGAACACATTGTGTGCTGCTAAGCCCCCCATAAAACCTGTTCTTTTTTGTGCTCCTTACTGTAGTTGATATTAAACATAGTCATCCAGGACAAAAACATGAAAGTAGTTTCATCTACCCTTTTTAAAAAACCTTCTGTATCCAGGCATTGTAGATTAAAATTTCACATTTTTTTCTTGCTTCCTTTTTATTTTGTCATTTTCTTGCTTCACAGTGCATTATTTTCTGTCTAAATTATTATAACCTTTCTAAGTGAGCTGTTTTATCAAGTATCTTATTAAAGTATACTAAAATCTGTCATTTTATGCATACTTAAACTTTCAATGGTTAAGTAAATGTTAATGAAATTTTTGAAGCAAGGTTTACTTAACTTCTATTAATTGTTTTCTCCCATGCCAATAGTTCTCTTATACAAGTTGACACTTGCTTTACCTTAACACAAACTTCTAGTTTCTCAACTTGAAATTTTTGCTTAAAAGAATACTTACTCTAACTTTTCTATATTACCAAAAATTTTAAGCTAAATTTTGTTAACCATGATAAAATAAAGATAAATACTAGATTATCTTTCTATAGTTGCTATGCAAAATTATATTAACAATTAGATATCATAGAAAGAAATGATCAAAGGTAAAGGCATTAAAATGTAGAAAATAGCCGGGCTCAGTGACTCAGCCTGTAATCCTGCGCTTTGGGAGGTTGAGGTGAGTGGATTGCCTGAGGCCGTGGGTTCGAGACCCGCCTGGGCAATTTGGCGAGACATCATCTCTACAATAAATCAAAAAAATCAGCCGGGCATGGTAGCACGTGCCTGTAATTCCGGCTACTCGGAAGGCTGAGGCGGAAGGATTGCCGGAGCCCAGTGGGTCGAGGCTGCGGTGGCCGGGAGCGGCCACTGCACTCCAGTCTGGGCGGCAGGTGAGACTCCAACTCAAAAAAAAAAAAGGTAGAAAATAATGCACTATAGAAATGTATGAGACTAATAAAAATATGAAGTTACTTTGTTGGATTTGTAATGTTTAAAGTCGTAGAGAGTTTAGCCATCTCTAAAGTTAGAAAGAACAATCCTCTTAAGGTTGCTTTCAGTTTTAATGCCAATTACAATTTTGGGGATTCTTATATTTACCATTGGATTTGATAATTTGCTAGAAGAACACAAAGAACTCACCAAGAGCTGTTATATTCATGGTTTCAGTTTATTACAAAGGAATAATACAGATTAAACTAAGTCAAGGAAAGAGACACATAAGACAGAATCCAGGAAAAGCCCAAGCAAAGATCTTCTGTTTGTTACCTTCCTATGTAGCAATGGATGGTGAGAACTCCTCCTGGTCTTGATGTGTAACAATATGCATGAGGTATCACCAACTTGAAAAGCTCACCCAGGACGTCAGTATGTAGAGATTTTATAGGGGTTTAATCACATATTGCCATGTGGCTACATTCTAGTCTTCAGCCCTTCAATGGTCCAGTTAATATCATTATTTTTCAGTTCTTTCTGGAAGCATAACTGGGACTGCATGGCAAAATTCTCCGTTATAAATCACACTATTAGATTTCATGATAATCAAAACACCCAAGCAAACAAACAAACAAAAACCACTTCTATCAGGCATAAAATTTTGAGGGTCTAGAGTTTACCTCTCAATAGCCAAGATTAGACCAGACGTCTCTTTGGATAAGGTTAATAATTTAATGCATAGAAGAATTGTCAGTTTAAAAAAAATAATTTGCATACATTTATTCTCATGCTAAATACATGCATAATTGTATACCAGATAAGAAAATAAAAGTGAAGAAAAATAAAACCTTATCTTTTTTATGGTGGAATCAGAGGACATGGAATTTTAAAATCAAATGACAAAGTTTTCAGATAATTTTCAATAATTAGAGGTTTCCTAGAGACTTTTTCACGTTTTTTTCTCTCCCCAACTTTAACTATAGCAGCTCTTCTATTTTCTCCCTGTATTTAACTATATGAATGCCAAATCTGCACCACCAAACATAACTTCTCTCTTAAACAACAATCTGGAATTTTCAAATTACTCTTACATTTTATGTTTCTCATTAGGTTTCTGGATAAGATTGAGCCTGAAACAAAGTATTTCATGATAAAGATACATAAATAATTTTTTAAAGTTTAATTAAATTTTGAAAGCAAAAACATTTGGAAGCCAATTATATATATCAGAATTCTGATTTCAAAAAGATGAAGATAGTGCAAAAGTGAATTGTCAATGCCATGCAGTTAAAAGCCTTTTCTTATCAATTCTCATGTTTAGATTAGAATATACATATATAATTCATCAACTACTATATTTCTTAGACATATTTACTTATACTCACATATATATTTTGTCAGAATGTGTTCCTAAGTCATATTTATCCATTTTCCAATTCATTCAGTCATTTAGTAAAGAAATGTAGTGAATATTTATCATATTTTGCAAACTCTATTAGACCCAAGGAATTGAGTAATAAATATACTGTTTCTACCCTTGAAGTACCTACAAAATGTCATGGCAAAGTACATAAGAAAACAGATAATTACATATCAAATTGTTAAGAACTATCATCATACACAAAAGTCAACTCTAAATGGATCAAAGACCTAAACATAAAACCTCAAACTATAAGAACCTTACAAAATGCAAGAAATTGGAACTGGCAACCAATTCCTGATTAAAACCCCAAGTGCCCATGCCATAAGCGATAATAAAATAGACAAGTAGGACCTCATCAAATTGACAAGCTTCGGCAAAGCCAAAGAAACCATCAAGAGAGCAGGGAGACAGACCATGGACTGGAAAAAAATATTTGCCAACTGTATGTCTGACAAAGACCTAACATCTATGTTGTACAAGGAACTCAAACATGTTGAAAAGAAAAAAACAGACAGCCCATTGCAAAGTGGCTAAAGATATGAATAGGCACTTCTCAAAAGAAGACATATGAGCAGCCAAGAGATACATGAAAAAAATGCTCAGCCTCACTTGTCATCAAAGAAATGCAAATTAAAACCACACTGAAAGACCACCTAGCTCCAGTCAGGATGGTCATCATCCATAACTCAAAAAATAACAGATGTTGGAGAGAATGCGGGGAAAAGGGAACACTTCTACATTTATGGTGGAAGTGTAAACTAGTACAACCTCTGTGGAAAACAGTTTGGAGATTTCTAAAAGGTCTGAAAATTGACATTTCATATGACTCTACAATCTCCCTACAGGGAATATACCTGGAGGATCTCAAAACACTCCAGGAAAAAGATACCTGCACGTGCATGTTTATTGCAGTAATTTTCACAATAGAAAAACATGGAGAAAACTGTGCTGCCCATCGAAAAAGGACTGGATAAAAAAATGTGGTGCATGTACACAATGGAATGTTACTCAGCCATAAAGAGGGACAAAGTTATGAACTTCACAGAAACTTGGATGGACTTAGAGTCTATAATACTGAGTGATCTATCACAGAAACAAAAAACTGAGTATCAAATGGTCTCACTCATAAGTGGACCTTGAACAATTATCATAATACTATAAGAAAAGGATTGTCAGTAGTGGGAAATTGCTAGTGGGAGCAGTGGAATTGGCCACTGGGATACTGCCGGGAGAAGGGGGGCACATCTCATCAACAAGGGTACCTGGATAATGAACATCTGTATACTTAACCCTGAATTATACCCCACATCTTTAAAATAAAAAAAATAAAATAAAATAAAAAGAGGAAGAGGGTCTTAGAGTTAACATATTAGTACACTCACTTTTTCATCATGTGATGCCCTTTGTTCACCTTGTGATGTCACAGAGAGTCCCCACCAGCAAAGGATCTCTCACCAGATGCAGCCCTTTGACCTTGTATTTCCCAGCCTCCATAACTGTAAAAAATAAATTACTTTTCTTTATTAAAAATTATTAAAAACTAGATAAATAGATTGCTGTGAGAGCATAGATAATGCATAATTGAATCATTATGGGCATTGCCTAAAAGTGGTGCTAGGAAAAGTAATATCTGAATGGAGATTGGAAGTAAAAAATAGATGTAATAAAGCAGTTGCAGTAGGAGTGGAAAGATGAGAGAAAGGGAAACAGAGTAAATAACAAATGAATAGCCACAGAGGCAGTTTATATGTATTCACCTATTTAGGGTAGAAAAGCATCAAGGCTCTGCTTCTTGCATGCCTGTGCAGCTCCCTTTGCTTACCTTTCCTGTGGCACAAATGGACAAAAATGTGGCTTGGGCCATTCATCTGGAAGGCACAAACAATAAATAGTTGTGGTGTCTATGCAGAGCCATCTTTTTGAGGGCACAATGTTTAGAAGCTGTGGGGGTATGATGATCTCTACCTAAATTTCAAAGGACTTCCCAGAGATTCTTAAGGTCCATGCAGAACTGTAACATGTGTGGGATCACTGAAGAAAATCCTACTTGGGCAATGCTCAGCGGAGCATGTGGGCAGTTTCACTATAGAAAGTCCCCACTAAGACAATGCCTTAATGAAACTGTGGGGCTGGGGTAACCACAGAGCATCCCAAATAAGATGATGTTTAGTGGAGCTGTGGGGTTTGGGCTAACCCCAAGACATCAGACTGGTTGAGACATTGGTAGGCAATTCTTATTTGAAAGAGTCACAAGCATGAGATTCAAATGCGTGAGAGCTGTAACATGAGCTATGACAGGCAAATCCATGGGAGTTGGCACCCTAAAGCCTTGGAGGTTAAACTTTCCTAGCTCTCCAGTGTATCCAGAAGAAGGAACTTTGAGTTGAGAAATATTATTGTGCAGCCTTAAGATTTAATGTTTGGAAGAAATGACGACAACAAGATGGTGAAATAAGAGCTACCTGGCTTCAATCCACTCCAACAGAAAAATAACAAGTATATATTCACAGGCAACACACAATACTAAATATCCAAGAAATCAGGAGAAAAACTGAGACATCTTTTTTGAACTATAGAACTGAAGAAATCTGTGACTAAGCAGTAACTAAATGATTATCTTTGACCATGCTGCCCTCCTTCCAATTGCCATAGCACTACACACAGATAATTCCTCTGAACCCATGGTTTCTACAGTAAGAAAATTGAGTTGGAAGTAGACACACAGCTTTCCCACTATTTTGAAATCTCATGCAAAATATTCATTAATGTCTTGTTCCACAGGGAAGAGTGAGACTACCACCAAATATAGACCACCTGGAATCAGTTAGAAACAAAAAGTGGAAGTAAGATTCACAGTAACCAGTACATAAATTTTGGTGGCTGCTCTTCATTTTGACCAACAGGGATGCCATGCCAAAAAAATAATAAATTAGCCAACAGCAATTCTAGCATGAACTATGCTGGTCACAAGGGTCCTGAGCTTAGTGCAACTTTTAGTACAGAAATAGCTGCAGTGGTCATTGGCTTAGATATTACACTAAGATATCTTTCCAAAATATCTGGACAGGCTTAGGCTTATTTTTGAAGTATATTCCCCAACCAAAGTCTGACAGCAAAGACTGGCATACTACCTACCTATTCATTGTGCAGATGTTGATGCATGACCACAAGATTCAAGACAGTCAGGAGAACATCATATCACCAAACAGACAAAATAAGTCATCAGTAACTAGTTCTAAATAGGTGAAAATGTAGAAACTGTCTAATAAAGGATTCAAAACAGCTGTTTTGACAAAACTTAGTGAATTTCAGTAAAATACAGAGAAATAATTCAGAGAAATTAAACAGAATTATGAAAATAATTAAACAACCAAACAAATTCTGGAGCTGAAAAATAAAATAATCAAAATAATATATGCAATAAAAAAACATCAACAACAAAACTGATCAAACAGATGAAAGTATCTGAAAACTCAAACAAGATTATTTGAAAATTAACCATCTGTGGAAATTTTTTTTTTTTTTGAGTTGGCGTCTCACTCCGTCGCCCAGACTGGAGTGCAGTGGCCGCTTCCGGCCACCGCAGCCTCGACCTGCTGGGCTCCTGCAATCCTTCCGCCTCAGTCTTCCAAGTAGCTGGAACTACAGGCACGCGCTACCACGCCCGCTGATTTTTTGATTTATTGTAGAGATGAGGTTTCGCCTGCCCAGGCGGGTCTCGAACCCGCGGGCTCAGGCAATCCACTCACCTCAGCCTCCCAAGGCACGGGATTACAGGCTGAGCCACCGAGCCCGGCTGTGGAAAATTTTTTAAGAAGTATGAAAAAAACATACAGGATCCACAGGACAGCATCTAAAAACCAAATATACAAGTCATTGACACTTAAAAATAAGTAGAGAAAGATAAAGAAGTAAAAAACTTATTTAAGAAAATAATAGAGAAAGATCTACAAACAAATAATAGAGAAAGAAATAAATACCCAGGTATAGGAAGGTCAAAGTCCTTCAATCAGTCAATTCAAATAATACTATCCTAAGACATGAACTCAAACTGTCAAAGATAAAAGACAAAAAAGAGAATTTTGAAAGCATCAGGAGGAAAAATATATATATAAATCTGACATAAGGAAGTACCAGTTCATTTAGAAATAGATTTCTCAGCAGAAACTTTACAGATTAAGAGTGAGGAGACTGATATATTTAATGTGATGAAAAAAAGAAAAAAATCTGTTAATCAAGAATACTGTAAAAATAAATGTCAAAAAAGAATACTGCACCCAGCAAAGTTGCCATTCAGAAACAAGGAGATATAAAGACTTTCCCATAAAAACAAAAGATGAGAAAGCTCATCAAAACAAAAGCTGTCTTAAAAGAAATGCTAAAAGGAGGTTGTTAAGCTGAAATGAAAAGGTATTAAAGAGTAACACCAAAAAATAATATCAGAAAGTATAAACAAAATAAAATAATTAAAGTTAGAATACAATTAAACTATTTCTTCAGTATAAAGGTTAGAAAACAAAGCTAGCAAAATAATAATTACAGTAATTTGTTAGCAAATAGATAATAAAAAAATTGTCAATTGTCATATCAAAAACTTAAAATGGAGAGAGATGTGGAGTTAAAGTTTAGAGTTTTATTTGGTAATCAAAATTAAGTTATTACCAACTTAAAATAACTTGTTATTACTAAGATATATTTAATAAGCCACATGATAATGACAAAGCAAAAGCTGATAATAGATACTCTAAAAACAAAAAAAAAATCTTACAAGCAAAATACATTACTAAAGAAAGCTACCCAACAGCAAAGGAAAACAGTCAGATGAAGAAAAAAAAGAGGATCTACAAAACAACTAGAATGAAATTTAAAAAATGACAGTAGTAAGTCCTTGCCTATCAGTGATTACATTGAATGTAAATGGATTAAATTCTCCAAGTAAAAGACACACAGTTGATTAATGGAAAAAAAAAGAATTGGTATTATGTTGCTGTTGGACATTATATTTTGTTAACTTCTTTTGGGTCTACTTGGTCTTAAGGTGTAGTTTAAATCCAATGAATCTTTGTTGATTTTTTGATCTGAATAATTTTTCCATTGCTCAAAGTTAAAATCTCCTATCATTGTTGTATTGCACTCTATGTCTTTTTTTAGAACTATTAATATTTGCTTTGTATATTTAGATTATCTGATATTGAATGCAGATATATTTGTAATAATGTTTTTTTGCTGACTTTTCCCCTTTATTATTATATAATTACCTTTTTGTTTATTTTTATTTATTTATTTATTTATTTTTGAGTTGGAGTCTCACTCTGTCACCCAGACTGGAGTGCAGTGGCTGCTCCCGGCCACCGCAGCCTCGACCTGCTGGGCTCCGGCGATCCGTCCGCCTCAGCCTTCCGAGTAGCCAGAATTACAGGCGCGCGCTACCACGCCCGGCTGATTTTTTTTTTATTTATTGTAGAGATGAGGTCTCGCCAAGTTGCCCAGGCGGGTCTCGAACCCGCGGACTCAGGCAATCCACTCACCTCAGCCTCCCAAAGGCACGGGATTACAGGCTGAGCCACCGAGCCCGGCTTTGTTTATTTTTTAAGTCATTGACTTAAAGTCTATTTTTTCTGATACAAGTACTGCTACTCCTGTGCTATTTATTTTTCCATTAATCAACTGTGTGTCTTTTACTT
>CAUYQG010055179.1:0-17064 GCA_963574415.1 Tarsius wallacei | reverse complement strand
CAAGGACCCTTTGGTGTTGTGAAGCAACAACCTAAAAAATCCTTTGGGAGAGATGGAAATAGTCACACATGGATGACAGCCTGACATCTGGTACTAGATACAAACAGGAGGGGGCTAAGAGAATAAATAACACCTTCTGCCGCCACATACCACCCTTAGGTGCTGTAGACCAAAGTCATCAACATAGAACATGGACCAATGAGAACTCATATATGGGAAACAGCTGATGCATGGGATTATACATGTGGCTCAAGCCTAAATGTTCAGCTAATATGAGTGAGAGATACCCAATATCTGCATGTCAACCTATTCAAGCAACCTAATTTCAGACAACCTTGCAAAAAACAAAAACAGAAACAAAAAATACATGTTGGCCAGTGGAAATGATTTCCCCATTAGGCTACTTTGCTAGAACCTTGAGTCTATGAGCACCTTGTAGCCTCTTGTTGATGGTATACATGAAGAAGGTCACAGAGTAATGTTACCCAAGATGACAAATAAGAATGGTAGTTCACGTAGGAGCTAGTTTGTGATCCAAGTCCAAGTTTCCAACCAGACAGTACTCCTGGCCCTAGTTAGCCTTGGGTGATTTAGTTTGGGTGTTTGTCCACTTCAAATCTCATGCTGAAATATGGTCCCTGGTGTTGGAAGCGGAGCCTGGTGGAAGGTGTTTGGGTCATGGGAGTGGATCCCTGATGAATGGCTTGGTGCTATTTTCACTTGCAGTCATGACTGAGTTCTCTCTCTATTAGTCTACATGAGATGTGGTTGTTTAAAAGAGCCTGGCACTCTTCTCTTTCTTGTTTCTGCTCTCATGATTGTAAGCTTCCCAAAGACCTCACTAGTAGCAGCTGCTGGCACTATGTTTCTTGTACAGTCTGCAGACCCATGGGCCAAAATAGATGTCTTTTCTTTATAAATTATTCGGTCTCAGGAATGTCATTATAGTAATGCAAAATGGACAACATACTAGCTGTCTGGGGGAACATAGAACATTTTAAGAAAGGCACACCAAATGTGGGCCCCATGAGGTGTAGAGCCCAAGACAGGGCCCTGCATAGCCATATCTGGGGTCAGTACTAAATGTTAACCAATGGAATCAAAACAGAATTGAAGAGCATCACATCCGGGATTGGAATATAAAAATGTACAAAGATTCCACACACACTCTTTTATCTATTTTTTCTTCTATCCACTAAATATTACATCCCAGTGTTCTTTTAAAGTCACAAATTAAATAGGTGTGTGGGGCAAAGCAGACCCACCTCTACCTTGACCTGGGGAACATTTTGGACCATTCAACTGTATAAATAATCACTTTCTATTTTGTTTCAGCTTTTATGCATATTAGAGTTTTTTTTTTTTCTTTTAAAGTTGCCTATTCTGATACAATCTCCCACTTGAATACAAACTCAACAAGGGCTGGGATTTCTGTTTACTTTACTCTCTGTTTTATTGCCAGGACTTAGACAAATTTCTGACATGATAGCAGTCTATAGTAATCTATAGTGATTGTCATTAAACGTTGTCTTCAACACAGAATTACTTGAAAAAATAGCTTAAATTTTTATTGGAATCTAGCTCTTGGAGCTTAGTGATGAAAATGGAACCACATGGCAAAATAGGAGAAGAATCCAACTCCTTGTATACTTAGATATTTGGCTTTTATTAAAAAGGCATTGACTAAGAAGCTTTAGGCCATCTGTAACTTTCAGGACTCAGATGAAGCTGAAGATTATGTTAATGTGCCTCATTCCATGGTCACAGGAACAATGATGCACAGAGCCTGAAGGTGAAAGACCACAGTGGTTAAAACAGAGGAGAATCCAAAGTCAGTAGCTAGTGCAGGTGGCTTGTGAATGTTGTATCACAACTTGAAGGACTTTTGTTCTTCCTGCGAAATGCTTACAGGCATAGAGTGCATGGATCTTCCTACATAAAGAATCCAAAATTTTGTCAACGGGCATTTGTATTGGATTACTGTTGTGAGCAAGCTGTGTAGACCACCATTACTAATAAGTATGCTAGCAAGGAGAAGACGATTGGCACATTCAGGACAGAGCAACCAGAATGGCAATTTAGAAGAAGCAGCTGCAATATTAACACAGACTCGTTAATCATACCTCAATTTTCATTTTTAATTTAAAACATGTCAGGAAATATTATGGAGAGCTACAGATATGTTTGGTAGCACAGAAATGATCATCTTATTGTAACAGGCCAAGGAAGACTTGCTGTGCTGAAACCTCCAATAAAAACACAAAGTAAACATTGAGAATAAAGGTAATTTGGTAATTCAGGTATTGTTCTAATGGGGATGGGCCAGGGCTGATCTCTCTTTGCTGCCCCGTCTTACACCCAAACAAGCAACTCTAGGGTATGTGAAGGTTTGGAAGATAAAAATAAGCAAGAGAGAGGACTGACTAAATGTGAAAGGTTCGTGCTTAATATTTGATAAAGTAGACACCAATTTTTCCCCATAATTCTACTTGTAGTATGCAAAAATTAATTTAAAGCCCAGAAAGGTAGAGGTAGCTTTTAGTTGTAGCATAGCACAGAGGCAGAGTTTAGATGTGGATGCCACTCCTTGGGTTTAAATTTCAATTTCGCCACCTACTAGGTGTGTATCTTTGGGCAAGTTGTTTAATTTTTCTGTGCCTTGGCTTCCTAATATTTAAAATAGAGGCAGAAATAGTAACTGCTTTACAGAGACTAAGTGAGTTAATATTTGAAAAGTTCCTGACCTAAAGTATATACCACATAAAGAGCAGATAAAGTCAATTGGTGTTTTAAATTATTTAAGTACGTTAAGTGACTTAATGTGTGTGTGGCAGACCTTTTTTTTTTTTTCCAGTTGGAGTCTCACTCTGTCACCCAGGCTGGAGTGCAGTGGCATGCTCACGGCCACCACAGCCTCAACCTGCTGGGCTCGGGCAATCTTTCCGCCTCAGCTTTCCAAGTAGCTGGAACTACAGGTATGTGCCACCATGCTCTGCTCATTTTTCTTGATTTATTAGAGATGAGGTCTCGCCAAGTTGCCCAGGCTGGTTTCGAACCTGTGAGCTCAGGCAATCCTCTCACTTCGGCCTCCCAACCTGCTGCAGATCATTTTTATAGGGCATCTAATGATTAATATTACACCCGAGGAAAGGAAAAGCCCCTTTGACAACGGGAACTGGTCTGGCACTGAAAGCTGCTAGGTCGTGATGTTCCACAGTCCTATTGAAAATAAATAATCACAAAAAACCAACATCAGACAAGGCCACTTTGTGCCATTGATGAAATGAGATTGTAAAAAAAGAGAAGACTACTTCATGATTTTGTGTAAGCATTATCACAAAATCGCCCTCCATTCCCAAGCAACATGAGTTGCCATTGCTTCTTTTTTGTTTGTTTTCACTGGAGACTCACTCTGTCGCTCAGGCTGGAGTGCAGTGGCACGCTCATAGTCACCTCAGCCTCAATCTGCTGGACTCAGTCTTCCAAGTAGCTAGAATCACAGGCACATGCCACCATGCTTGGCTAATTTTTTGATTTATTGTAGTGACGAGGTCTCGCCATGTGGTCCAGGCTGGTTTCGAATCCGTGGGCTCAGGCAAACCTCTTGCCTCCGCCTCCCAAAGTGCTGCGATTACAGGCATGAGCCACCGTGCCGGGCTTGGTCACTGCTTCTTTAAACACTGTGTCTTTAGTCCTACTGCAGTCTTCCCTCCTTTGAGTTAAGATTGTTTAAGATGCACAATTATAGACATATCCCTCTTTTTGACATCACCCAAACCAAAGTGAATCTTGTTTTTTAAATCAAAGCATAAGTCCTCTCTAAAACCCTGTTACTGAGATGCTTTAGGGATTCCCATGGCATGGGTTCTGCCTCATCACAACCTTTTCCACCACAGGTGGGTTTCTGGAGATTCTGGCTGGAGGGCACTGACACACCATTTACTATGCAGTTATTTTTATTTATACGTAGAATATCCACTTGTTTAATATTGATTCAATACAGTCTTGGCTGTTTGAAATCTTTGATAAGTGTTAAGTCTAGAGTCACTTCAATTTTTACAACTGTCTCAAACAGAGAAAAATATATGGACAAAAAAAGTCTGAGGTTAAATCTGATTCTTTAAGCTAGCAGCAGGTTTTTATGCTTTCTTTGCATGTAATATTACTGTTATTTACATTGCAGTTCTGTTCCAAATAAGAGAGCACATTCATTCTTTGGTTTGGTGGGGGCTGGTTTTCCTGAGGTGTTTGTTCCCCTTTTGTTTCCTCAGATTTATGAGGCTGGCAAGCTTTTCTGTCTGTTTCTGAAAAGACTATTGTGCCCATGTACACACAGTCCCAGCAAATAATTTATTTCAGACCTCTGAGAACATTCTTTTTCTCACTCTCAAAACAGGGATTTTTCATTTCAGTCATCGGTCCCAATCTTAGCAGTGATTCCACAATGTCAGTATTCATTTTCAATAAAAAAAGAGAAAAAAAAGTTATAGCTGAGTAAGCTTTGACATAGAAGAATGGAACAGTGGTGAAAATGGTCCTGGGTTTTATACTACCACCACCACCATTTTGGTCAGGAACAAAGTCTTAATTTTTAAATATTTCATTTTCTTCTTTTGTTTCCTGATTTTTTCATTCTTACCTCAACTGTTATATAATGTAAGTATATTTCAGGTTAGCAACCAAATGTTTGAATGGGAGATAATGATTTCATCATTTAAGTAATATATTTTGTTTTAATTAAAAGGATTATTATTTGTCTTGACTTATTTGGATGGTTACCTCTAGCTTGTCTAGAGGTGTATCTTTATGGATAACATTATACTACTATTATTTCTTGGTTTTGCTTTTATAACTTTGATAATCATTCCTGATATTTAAAAAATCTATTGCCTATTTATTTTTAGCCACTACGAAATTTCCTGATGTGTGTTTAATTACACATATTATTACATCATTACATACATGAGACTTTGGGAAGCTCAATTTGTGTAGCTCAATTTCTTTTTTAAAACGTGCATACATTTGTGGGGAACATGTGCAATTTTGTTACATTCACAGATTGCGCAGTGGTTAAGTCTGGGCTTTTAGGGTATCCATCATCCAAATAATGTACCATTAAACAATTCATCTTCATCCACCCTCCCTTGTGTAGCTCATTTTCTTAGCAGACAAACATGGCTGTAGCTGTCCTTAAAAGTAGTCTTATCTTAAAATTCCTTAAAGAGGAAGATATTCTTCAGCCACTCATTCTAAAAAGAAACCTGAGTTTTAAAGAAATGACCAGAGAGACCTTGACCATAACCCATAACAACTTGACAAAGGGATACATTTATCATTTGCTTCTGAAGGTCTCACACTGAGCCTTGTGACACTGACACTTTATAGTCTGTGGATATTATGTTTTCTTTTTCCCCAGCCTGATCATCCTTTGTCTACGTCAACATAAACTATACTGGGATTAAATGCCTAGACTGCTGAATAGGAAAAGATGAATCTCATTTTGGCTACCCACGTGGCAGCTGAACTATTTTCAAACCATTCCTTTCTCAACCTTTATGAAAACCAGCTGCTGGTCTTATATGAGGGCAAAAAATTAGCATGAATTCAGAAGGATTTGTATTCCCATTTTCATCAGATAAGAAATAACATTAGACTACAATATATAATCAAAGCTGTTCAGAAATGGTTTTGCCGACATTTATAAGAAAAAGATATGCTATTACTCATCAAGGGTTCTTTATTGGTGATATTGGGAAAATCACTCAATTTCTCTCTTGCTTGTTTTTTTTTCAATTTTGAAATTGACAATATTTACTTCTTTTAATGAAACTCACATAAAACATGTGTTGACATTGAGTTAAACACTCTCCATTATGTAAATTTTTAAGAAATAATTTAACATTTTGGAAAAAAAGGGAAAAAACTACCAGCATGTGGGGAACCAGGGAATATCTTGTTTTGGAACATTTTCAAAAAGTCAATGTAGTACTTTTCACAAGCAAAGCATTACAGAAAGTAAAATAAACTGTATCACTGAATTTCATACACTGAAATATATTTTCATAGTCATTTATTAGTAGGGAGCCATTTTTATACTTAGCACTTAATACCTATTTTTCCTTGATTCCTTTGTTTTCTATATCAATATATATTTCATTTTATTTTGGCATTAGACAACAGCACAACTTCTCATTTACTCTTGACAAAGATAAATGTTTCTTAGCTTGGAACTTTTCCTCTGAGTATAAATGGTGACCAGAACTTACACTCAATGCTGAGATATGTGTTCTGAGTAATAAGGAGGCGTAATTCGAAATTTAAAATAAGATTGCTCCTGAAAAATCCAAGGTTTATGGTTACTTTAAATGAGAAGGGGTTAAAGACATCAAGAGAAGCTAAGTCATGCAGTTATGTGAATACATCGCATGTTGCTTTACCAATATCCTGATATTTGAGTTAGCAAAAAGTTAGCCTGCGATATTTTCTTTTTTTACAGAATAAAATGATAAATTGGTTTTATTTCAAAAAATGTGTTCTATAAAAGGCACTATTAAGGAACAGAAAAGATGAATCAAAGTCTAGTGGGACATGCACAGGAATCAGTATGTGAACCTTTTTAGAAACATTGTTTGTAACTCCAAGAACTTGACATTACATGATTGTACTTCAGCCTGTGAATAAACTGCAGTACATTCATACAAATGGAATAGTACTTAGCAATATAAAGAAAAAAAGCTACTGATACTTACAACAACATGGACGTCTCTCATATGCATTATGCTAAGTGAAAGAAGAAACCAAACTTAAAAGACTGCGTAATGTATCATTCCATATATATAACATTCTGGATAAATGATTTTTTTCTTTATTTTATTTGTTATCATTATATATGCATTTTTTATAGAGATGAGGTTCTACTATGTTGCTCAGGCTGGTCTCAAACTCCTGGGTTCAAGCAGGAACCACCTCAGCCTCCCAAAGTGCTGGGATTACACTGTGCCCAAGTATTTGCGTCTTTTTTTTTTATTTTTAAAGATGTGGGGTACAATTCAGGATTATGTATACAAGTAGTCATTATAGCCTGTGATATTTTCTTAAGTCATCTATGGACTTTCAGAATTGGGAGGAATGTTACAGATCACTGGCTGATCCTTTTATTTCACAAAGAAGGATGATAAGACTCAGAAAGGCAATCAAAGAGTACTACGGGGATTTTTTTTTTAATTCCACATGTATTCTTTCCAGAAATGGATCCCTCTTCTTTACTTTCATTCAAGTCTAACAACATCCCTTGTATTACTTGCCTCAAGTAGATTATTTATACAAATTGTGAGACTTTATTTCATTTTTACAACTGACATGGCGTCCAAGAACTGGCAAATCCAAGGAAGGCATGACAGAGTTGCACCTTCAGTAGCATTCACACTCCCTCTACCAGTCCCAAAGTTCAAGCAAGAGGCACAAATAGATTTTTTCTTTCTGCATGTGACATTGAAACTCTCAGCCTTCCAAAGTCTACATGTCAATCATTGGGTTATATGCTCCTTAGAGACCTATGTGGCTGGATCTCTGAGTTTCTCTAGAAATTATCCCAGCAATAAGTCTGGTCATAACTCCAAATGGTTACGATAAAATTTATTTTAAATAATTTTTATTTTATATATTAAATAATGCCCTAATAGCTCTCATCAAGTTAATCTTGCATGTCATTTTATTCTATGTCTTATGCATATGAGAATAATGAAGGTATTTGCAACAGAAACATGTAGGAGCTGGTTTTTGATCTCTAAACCTTTACTTAAATCCAAGATTAAGGCACCAGCATAACCAGAAGATAGCTGTCTTCTCTTTGTATCCTCACATGGCAGAGAGCAGAGAGCTCTCTGAGATCTCTTTCACAAAGGTACTAATCCAATTTATGAGGGTTTTACCTTTACAATCTAACAAACTCCCGAAGGCCCCATCTCCTAATACCATCACCTTGGGCGTTAAGATTTCTACATTTTGACATGACACAAATATTCAGTCCATAGCAGATGACTTTTTTTTTTTTTTAGCAATAGTTTTTCAGGATGTGATTTGATTTCAAAACGGAGGTTCTACCTTAGCAGACATCTAAAACATGGCATTAGCTTGGGGACCAGGTTGAAGGTATAAGCTAGGTATGATAAGGAAGAGATTAATGGCAACATGCATAAGCAGAAACAGCCCCTGGTGCCTTTCACTAACCTTCAAAGCTTAATCCTTTTAAATATCACAAAATTTCATTAATGGCCAATGTAACCTGGAATGAACACAGGTAATGAAACTCTGGAAAATGTTATTTCTGCTTAAGCAAACTGACTTAAAACCATACTCTATTTGACATGACTCATGAAAAATGTGGCCACAGCTATAATTAAAATCTCTTATAATCACTCAAAACTCGATTGGACTTGTTTGTTTTCATTGTTCTTGCATTCTAGGCCATATCTAGAATGACTAGCATCCGATTTAAAAATAATTGAACAAATTATGAATTTTTCTGAATAAAATTTTTTGATTTTTGCATTGAATACTCAATGGGTTAAAATCCATACTCATTATCACATATAAGAATATGCACAGTTTGGTCCTAAACATCTTGTAAAATATCACAGTATCTTAAAAATTTATGTTCCTAGTGTTTTTTGAGCAAGATACATACTTTCATGTTTTTATATTTAATCTCTCTTGCCAATGCCTACTTCTTTTAAAAAATCAAACTTTCACAATACTTTTGGTGTTTCTGACCAACTCTGTCCCATTCCCTACCAGTCAATGAAAGTGATTCTTTCTATGGAGATCTTTACGTACTGGTTCCTGCATTTGTTATAGTGGTTATTGTTTGCTGGGCGGCCTGTTTTTAATACCCAGAAGACTTTGAAACCTTTCGAGTTTTTGAAATCTGGACTTTGCCTTATTCATTTGTGTATCTTTAGCATTTACAAAGGTTCTGACAGATACCAAGAGCTTAACATTTGCTTTAAAATGACTAAATTCTCATAGACAGTGAAAATATAGTTAAAGAACTTGATAAATATTTTTTTGGTGACTTTTGTGAAATCATCATATTCTCTGTTAAAATACCCATTCAAAGATTTAACAATCTGAGGGTACGAATTTTCTAAAAGACAGTCTTGAGAGTAGAGTGAATGCAAATCTTAAGTTAAATATATTCTCTGACCTATAGAAATGTAATGACATAACTGTAGTATTAAATATAATATGAGACATTTAAAATTTTACAATAATATTCTGTTTGTTTATTTATTTTTTACAAAGCAGCCTATCTACTTTAGTTGCCCAAGCAATATCAGCTGATTGCCTGATTATTTTAATACTCTAAGGATTGACTCTCCAAGCCTTACTAAAATTGTTCCCAATCCTTTACATTACTGCTTACATTTGAAATCCTCAGCAACTATAATTCTAACCACCTTTCTTTTATAAAACTTTTTAGCAAACATTTTCCACAAACAATACTTTGTAAAGCATATCTCATACAGCTTTTTGTTAAATATGAACACTATCTATCGAGAAATGTTACCAGTATACAACAAGGCACATCTTCATTTTAGTCTTTAGTTCATTCTAATTTCATAAAAATAAAAATATTCAATTTGTAATATCTAAGCTAAACAATATGCTAATATATATTCATTAATTCTAATGACTAATATATATCTGGATTTGTGTATTGTGTATCTAGAGGAAAAAGTATACTTATTTTGCTTAGCACTTGTATGGTTCATATAGAAATCAGATTTACATTTGTACTTTCATTAATTCAATACAATTAAATTCTGCAGCAACTGCACTAAAGTGTGTCTGACAGCTCCTGATCTATTTAAAAAAATTATTTTCTCATATAAATAAACTAATAACTTATGCTTCTATATTAGATTATTTCATTTACTTTACTTTGTTACTGAGTGGTATTGCTGTGATAATTTTTCATGAGTAATGTAATAGTTACAAATAAAAGTAAATCTAACTTAAATTCAAAATATCATCAAAATAATTTCTGCAAAATGTAACAATCATTTAGGCATTTTCTTTCAGTCTTCCTTTCAAGAAAGAAAACTAGAACCAGAGGAATTTAGTCTATAAACAACTTCAATGCCTAGGATCCCTATCACCCTTTAGAGAGTGAAAGATTTTTTCACTGCCCTTGAAAAGTTATACCCAGTTTATACTGGGACATTCAATGACAGTTAAATAATAGACTTTCATGCCACCTACTTTATTTAGGGGCAACACTGACTATTGTATTTTTTTCTATAGCTTTTGGTCTTACCAGTGGCATACCAAATACATCTAATATTCCACAGAACAGCTCTGAAATTATTTTAGTTATTCTGAGTCCCAAAGGTGTTGTCTATGCGAGGACATTCCATTTTATTAATTCCATCAGAAACTATACTGAGTACCTACTCTGTGTCAGGTATTGTGCTAGACATTTGAAACAGTCTCACATTGAGAAGATGTTGGCCTGTGCCCATGGGCTCACCGTCTCTGTGGAGGGAGCTGACCATCAACAAACAAACAAGTAATGTAATCCTTTTTATTTGTTTTTATTTAGTTTTCACTACCATCAGCCTACTTCTCTGAATTTATTCAACTTCTGTATTCCTCTTCAATTATCATTCCCAAACTGAATGCAGTATTTCGGATATGATCTGATTGATAATGCTTAAAAAAAATTTTTTTTAACCTCTTATTACCTCACTTTTCCTAATGATAAAAGGAGTTATGGAGTAGCTACATTCTTAATTGTGAGTTTAAAATATAATAACAGGCATAAATAATTTAGTATAGTGCTTGTCACTTAGGAAGTACAATGTTAGTGATGATTATTGCACCCAGGAAAATGAAAATTATACTCCTTTATTTTTCTAAATGCTGCCTAAATCATGTTATTTTTTGTGCTGAACACATTGTACTACTATTGGGACTTTTCCACTCATCCTGCTTCTGATTTATGATAGAAATATCATGTAATTCGAATGTTTGGCTTTTCTAATACACTTTTCATGTTTTTTGAGTTTTATTTTCATAGAAAGACTCACCATTCCAGATAATGTCTGTATTCCTAGATCTTAAGTATGTTGCCCAATGTATTTCCTACTCATCTATTTCGTGCAATCTGTTTTTAACTAACACATCTACTGCTTTGAACACTGGAAAGTATTAGTTGAAGCCAAAATCCTGTGACAAGTTACTAGCTCAGCTGGAAGGCAGATACTGGGCAGGGAATTACTTTCTGACTGTATACAGACTTTTATACAGGCTTTATACACAGTAATAAGAGAATAAAATCCAACATTTCCTTTGTAAACTTAAGCACATTGTAAGTTCTTCATGAGTTTACCTTAATTAAAAACACTAGGCTGCCCTGAAGCTTGTTTGACGCTGCGAGTGATGGCTGAGATGAAGCTCACTCTACAAATGCAGACTCAAATCAACAAAATCACCGATTTATAGACCAGAAGGACAACTTCTAGGTAATCGTAATCATAATCACATCCATAACAACAATAATAATAATATTTATATAATTGGTTGAGACTTTCCTTGGTGCATACAGAGAAAAAAAAAAAAGAAAAAAATGATCAGAAAGGAAAAGCAAAGGCAGACTTCAAAAAAGCAGCAGATGCTTCTATTACAGCTGCCAAGAGGCACGACTCATTTTCAGGCAGACTATCTGAAATTTATTGTACAACTTTTTGTCGGCTGCAAGCTATCCACACCTACCAGACGTGCCGTTAAGGGAGAGGAGCCATCTCTTTTACATAAATGATACAATGCCCAGAACAAGTCATCTGCGGGATAATGGCATTACTCTTCCTATCCCTGAAAACGGTATCAAATAAGTGGTAGACTGATTTATTTTACTTGTAAATGCATACTTGTCTAGCACCCACTCACACACTGATATTTGTTTAAAGAGTTATGACTTATGACGCTCTCCTGAAGTAGTGCGTAGGCATTTCATACCATCTGCAGGGAGGAGACAAGACTCGAATCCCCACTAATTCACATGTTTTTGAAGAGCTGTCCATTTAGACCCCTGGGACAGCGTGGCTTTTGTGCTTCATTATAAGCACTTGGTTATGCCACAAGCCAGTTATAATTACAACTGCTGTTTCAAAATCCACCCCAAACTCCTTTATTGTATGAATTTATTATTCTTTTAAGAATACATTTATTGCAGGTTTTCTGAAGGGTGGCTCATCAATCATGATAGATGGAAAAAAGAAGAACGTTATCTGAGGGCTTTTCAGCTATTCTTAAAGGATTTATTCACTTGGTTTGAGGGCAAGAGCCCTGACTAAAATTGTTATTACTATTTGTGGCAGATACAAATTACTGATTCCTGAGGATACCAGCTCACTGGGCAAACAGTCAGTGGGCCAGTGAACTCATGGCATTTTCTTTTGGTTTTTGGCCTCTGTAGCCACTCAGCTGAGATAACTGCACGCCCCCCCACCAAGACTCAGTAGTGATGTGTGTGTGTGTGTGTGTGTGTGTGTGTGTGTTGCCCAAGGATTATACATATTTTCTCTTATGACTGCCAGAATTTGATGCTTTTTCTTTTACCTTTATTATTGTTTCAATTCAACTCTCCGTAATTTATTATCCGATTATTGCAATGACCTCCCAGCTAACTTCCTTGCTTCAACCTAAGCTAATCAGCTCTGAAGAAAATCAAGGAAGCCCTGGAAGGAATATTACCTTTATGGTAAGAAAAACTGAAATCTGAACAAGGCACCTAGAATCACAGAACATCAGATGTCAAGTGCAAAGAGCTTCTAGAAATGAGAGCCAGAAGCAATAGTGGAAAAAAAATATGTTGTTACATTTTAACAGAAGTGTAGTACTGTCCATGATTAAATCGACTTAATTTTTTTAAAAATGTGCAGTCAGAATACACAAGTTTTACTACCTCAATTCTTTTTTACTCTAAAGTGGATCATAAAAGCCTCCTGCTAAAGAATACTGTTGCCTTCCGACAGGAGAGGGTGATGATACACATTCCATGTTGAATCCCTAGGACAGTGTTCTGTGTGTAGAATGCATCTAATCCATGATTTTTTAATGACAGCAGTGAGCAAATGCATAAACGAATAAAATACTTCTTTTGTCCTTCCAAGTTTCTTCACTTGTAAATACAAAAATGTCAAAGTAGGAAATTTCTGAAATCCTTAAATTGTAATCACAGTTTTGCAATTCCAATGGAAGAATAATCGAATACCAGTTTAATAATTAATTCTTGAAACAAAATTAGTTATTCTTTCTCTAGATGGTGCTATTTCCCATTATGGTTAGCATGACTTTAGAAAAAGAAAAAAACTTTCCAATTTTCTATAGCTTTTTTTGTTTGTTTGTTTTTTGTTTTTCCAAAGGTTTGGAGTAGAAAATGAACCCAAAGTTTGGGGGAGTGAGGACCAGAAACTGGTCTCTTCCTTAATGATGTTGACTCTTATAGGAAAACAAACAAACAAAGAGCAGGAAAAGGGACAGGTTATTATTTGAGACGTATTTCAGCTAGAGTTCAAGACTGAACTGATAAAGACAAGAAACAGCTTGAATGTGATCTAGATCTATTCTAAATTAAATGAACAATTGAAAAGGTGAAAAACAGAAAAAATAGGAAAATTGAATAGTTGTATCTCTACTTAATTTTCTATTTCCCTGCACTACACATTACCAATCTTACAGGTATGGGGAAGAAAACCATCCATGCAACTGGAAATCGTTTTTTGGTTTTCACATGACGTGTGCCTTACAACCTCCAAAGACTCGGAAACTCCGATTATTAACAACTGTCAATGAAGCATTCTATTTTTAATCTCCTTACAGTTTATAATAAATATCAATTTGATATTGAGTTCAGATGCAATTAGAGCAGTTGATTAGACAGCTATGCAATAAAGTCAGTGGAAAATACAGGCTATGCTCCTGGGACGGGGGAGAAAAAGAAATGTGTTCTGTGAAATCTGAACGTCGGGTGCACATTTTCCCCAGTCACACACAGTAAAATGTTCAGTGTTAGTTTCAACCATAACAAGACGCAGACAACATGGAAATGTATTTATACACAGCAAATGAACTGGAGAGGATATATAAACCCAAAATATAATTACCATCCCCAATACAATTATTGATGAAAATTTAAAAAAGAGGATAATATGTACATAATTCAATTAATATTAGCATATTCATATTTGCAGTTAATTAAACCTTTCTCTGTAATAAATTGAAGTAAACTTCCTCATGTAAAATATTACCTGAAATTGGAGACTGCTAGCTAACTACTCAACACATTTATTTTGTTTGAAATCATTATGTTTGAAAGACATATACTGTACTATAGGGCTTTTAATAAAGAAAAAAGGAATAATCTTAGGCTAAATCAACTACTCTTGAAGTGATTTCTTTTGAAGTTAATTCCTTGTTCTTAGTTTCATACCAGTTGATATGTTACCAGAAACATTTTAGAATATATTACTTTATATTCTGGAAAAGAGAAGACTTATTTGATCATCTATTTTCTGCTGGAAAACAAACTTTAAAATGTGTATTTATGTTTTCAATGGAATATCTACTCAAATCATGAGTATTTTATCCTTTATTGTATCCTTTTATTATTAAATAATGGAAGAAAAATCTTATTTCAGCTGTTCTGGTTTATTTACAATTAAGCCATCACATTTTTATGTTTTGATAAATGTTTTGCATAAAAATAAATAATGATATATTTATTAGTATTTTCCTTTTTTTACTATAAAGATGTGGGGTACAATTCAGGGTTAGGTATACAAATGTTGATTATGCAGGTACCCTTGTTGATGAGGTATGCCCCTCCCTCCCCTTAGCAGTTCTCCTCAACTGCCAGTCCCACCCCCCATCGCCTGACAGTTTCCTACTACTGCCAATCGCTTTCTTAGAGTATTAAAATTGTTCAAGATCTGCTTATGAGTGAGAATACATGGTACTCTGTTCTTCGTTTCTCTGATAGATCACTGAATATGATCGAGTTTAAATTCATCCAAGTTGCTGCAAAGTCCATATGTTTGTACTTTTTTATGGTTGCATAATATTCCATTGTGTATATGTACACATTTTTTTTTTCCAGTCCAACTTCGATGGGCAACATGGTTGGTTCCATGTTTTTGCTATTGTGAATAGAGCTACAACAAACATACGTGTGCAGGTATCTTTTTTGTAAAATGATTTGAGTTCCTCCAGGTATATTCCCAATAGGGGAAATGCTGGGTCATATGGAAGGTCAATTGCTAGTTCTTTCAGAAACAGCCACACAGTTTTCCAAAGAGGTTGCACTAGTTTGCATTCCCAACAGCAGTGTAGAAGCGTTCTTTTTTCTCCACATCCTCGCCAGCATCTGTTGTTGTTTGTTTTATTAATGATGGCCATTCTTATTGGGGTTAGGTGGCATCTCAATGTGGTTTTCTTTGCATTTCTCTGATGATGAGTGAGGCTGAGCACTTCTTCATGTCTGTTGGCTGCCCGTATATCTTCTTTTGAGAAGTGTCTATTCATGTTCTTTGCCCACTTTTAAATGAGGCTGTTGTTTTTTTCCTTTTGGTGTGTTTGAGTTCCTGGTAGATCCTGGATGTTAGGGCTTTGTCAGATATAAAGTTGGCAAATATTTTTTTGAATTCTGTGGACTGCCTCTCTGCTCTCTTGATGGTTTCTTTTGCTTTGCAGGAGCTCATTAGTTTGATGAGGTCCCACTTGTCTGTCTTATTTCTTAAGGTATGGGCTTTTAGGGTTCTGAATAGGAATTGGTTGCCAGTTCCAATTTCCATAAAGATGTCACCTGCATTTTCTAAGATGCTTATACTTTGAGATTTTACGTCTAGGACTTTGATCCATTTAGAGTTAATTTTTGTCTATGGTGATAGGTAGGGGTCCTCTTTCAGTCTTCTGCATGTGATCAGACAGTTTTCCCAGCACCACTTACTGACTAGATTCTCCTCTCTTAAGTGGTTGTTGGAGGCTTTGTCAAAGATGAGTTGGTTGAGAAATTGAGGCTTTGCTTCTGAAATCTTTTTCCTATTCCATTGGTCTATATGCCTGTTCTGGTACCAATACCAGGCTGTTTTGATTACTGTAGCCTTGTAGTAAAGTTTGAAGTCTGGAAGTGTGATACCTCCTGCTTTGTTTCTTTTGCTAAGGATTGTTTTGGCTATTCACGGTCGTTTATGTTTCCATGTGAATTTCTGTATTGTCATTTCCAGGTCTGAGAAGAATGATGATGGTAATTTAATGGGTATTGCATTGAATCTGTAGATTGCCTTTGATAGGATGGACATTTTAACAATATTGATTCTTCCTATCCATGAGCATGGAATATTTTTCCATTTGTTTGTGTCTTCTTGGATTTCTTTGAGCAGCGTTTTGTAGTTCTCATTGAAAAGGTCTTTCACTCCTCTGGTTAGGAAGATGCTGAGATATTTCTTTTTTTTTTTTTTTTGGCTATTGTGAATGGGATTGTGCTTTTAATTTGGGTCTCTGCCTGCTTGTTGTTGATGTATAGGAATGCAACTGTCTTTTGCACATTTATTTTGTACCCTGATACTTTGCCAAAGTCCTTTATCAGTGCAAGCAGTTCTTTGACAGACTCTCTTGGATTTTCAAGGTATAGGATCATATCATCAGCAAAGAGGGATAACTTGACTTCCGCTTTTTCTTACTTGGATACTGCTGATTTTCCTTCTCTTGTCTAATTGCACAAGCTAGGATTTCCAACATAACGTTGAACAAGAGGGGTGAGAGTGGGCAGCCTTGTCTTGTTTCAGTTTTCAGGGGAAGTGTTTCCACTTTCTGTCCATTTAGCAATATGTTAGCTGTGGGTTTATTGTAGATGGCACTTACTATTTTGAGGTATGTTCCTTCTACACCTAGGTGTTTGAGGGTTTTTACCAAGAAAGGATGCTGGATTTTATCAAAAGCTTTTTCTGCATCTAATGAGATAATCATGTGGTTCTTGTTTTTACATCTGTTGATGTATTTAAT
>CAUYQG010055176.1:0-35563 GCA_963574415.1 Tarsius wallacei | reverse complement strand
GGGGGGGGGGGGGGATGGGGGAAGGGATAAATGATAGTAAATATCTGTCTGAGGATGGGGGGACACGTCTTATCAACAAGGATGCCTGAACGAGACATATTTGTGTACCTAACCCTTAACTGTACTCCACAATATCACAATAAAAAAATATTGAATTAAAAAAAAAACAAAAAACAGTTAACAAGGGGCAGGCACCCTTGTCTGTTTCTGATTGCAAAGGGAAACTTTCAATGTCTTGCCAGTGATTATAATGATTTGCAACAGTTAAAAAAAAAAATGCTGCCATGTATGTTTGCTTGCTAGTTACCCATCTGGCTGTTTGCTTCGAAGGGAAAGAATTTTCATGTAACATGGAAAGGGATGTTTTAGTAATTCTGAAGACTAGAAGTAGTCTATATTTGTTACGGAAAACAACATTTGTTTGAATATTTTTGTAGAAAGCTTTGTTCTCTATATTTGTCATAGGAAGTTTATTTTACCCACTAACTTTTGTGACAATTAACCCACAATAACATGAAGATCCAGTTCTAATGAACTTAATCCATATAAATGGTTTATGAGACACAGATTAAGATCTGTCCTCCTTGTAAATATGCTTTCAAGTAAAATATGAATCTAACAGAGTTAATTAAGATTTTGGCAAACTGCTTCCAGAAAGCCTCCTCTCCCCAGCTCAGGCAGGTGTCTCTTCTCTAAGCCCACCTGGCAGTCATTGCCTACCCTAGACCAATTACTCCATCTCTGGTTTGAGTGCTAACACATCTCCCTCCTGGCTAGGTCGTCAGCTTCTGGATGGAATCTTATCTTGTTCACTTTTGTGTCCTCATTCAGTAATGAATAAACAAATCCACATTTATCACTCATTTAAAATGTATTTGATGCTGGATGCAGTGGCTCAAGCCTGTCATCCCAGCACTTTGGGAGGCTGAAGTGAAGGGACTGCCTGAGCCCATGGGTTCGAGAACAGCCTGGGCAATTTGGCAAGATCTCATCTCTACAATAAATCAAAAGTTAGCCAGGCGCAGTAGCGCGTGCCTGTAGTTCCAGCTACTTGGAAGGCTGAGGCAGAAGGATCACCTGAGCCCGGCAGGTTGACGCTGGGGTGGCCATGAGTGTGCTACTGCACTTCAGCCTGGGTGATGGAGTGAGACTCCAACTCAAAATAAAAAAGCATTTGAACACCTTCTCCTGCATAGCTCCTGCATAGCCACATATCACAGTGCTGCAAAAAACATCTGATACCCATTTATTCTCACAGCATACAGAAAAGATTTAGTCAATGACCACCATTTGATCAAAGGCACATTTTTCTTTATTTCTTTCAACACTCAGTCAAGATCAAGCAGCATATATATATGGGTGACAAAAAATGTATACATTTTAAGTATGACATTTGCTCAAAAGATGATGTTAATCAAACGAATGTTAGAGTCACCACGCAACAGGCAGGACAGCCAAAGAAAATGGTGGTTGAGCGAACATCATCCTACACATTGCTACTGTAAGTCAATTCAACTTCGAAAAGTAATACATAGATAACATCACTTAAAATGTGTACACTTTTTTTGGCACCCCGTGTGTGTGTGTATATGTATATATGTATGTGTATATATATGTATGTGCGTGTGTGTGTGTGTGTGTGTGTGTGTGTGTGTTGTTTTGTTGCCCAGGTTGGAGTGCAGTGGCATGATTATAGCTCACTGCAGCCTCGAACTCCTGGGCTCAAGATTCTCCCACCTTAGCCTTCCACAAGCAGCACAAATCAGTGTGCTTTGTTTGAAAATAATGTGAAAGGGCTCATGACTTAATGCTATTACCCAACGTTTTATAAACAAAACGTAAAGGAATAGGGGCAAGTGAATGACAAAACCAATAAAATGAAATTTTTGGATAATAATTCTATGCATATTTTGGCCACATATATTTCCTGTGAATAAAGCAACGAATGAATAAACTGGCACTGGGGGGCAACCTCTCTTATTACACAGGAATGTACTCCCTACTTCCTGCAATTCAGCTTCTGCTTTGTTGGTAGTTATCCAAACACACATTTCCTAATCTACTTATGGCTCAAAAGCCACTTTTATCAAAACAAACAGAAATCTTCTGGAGCATGTATTCTCAGCAAAAAAACAAACAAAAAAACCAGTCATTGATCACTCTTCATTACTATACATATGTCAAGGGCTGATTCACACTTTCAACATTAGTTTTTTTCTTTCAATTGTATTAAAAATATATCTTATCCACATACTTGACAGTAAATGACTCAGAATACATTATTAGCTATTTACCAAGGTTATTTAAATAAAGGAATTTAGCTAAACCTCATTTTTCTTTCTCTTTGAGCACAATGCCATCATCACCTTTGTGGTTAGTTTTACAAACTTTTCTGCAATATGGTGTGAGTCATACCTGTTTTTCCTACAAGGAGCACATCCTGAATGATGCCACTATGGTATATGTGTACAGTGGTTAAAAGAGTGTGTGTGGGAGGAAGGCCTACTGGGTTCAAATCCCAGTTCTGGTATTCATCGTCTGTGTTACCTCTGTCAAGTTCTTTAACCCCTCAGTGGCTTTAGTTCCATTATCTATTAAGTGGAAATAAGAACAGACACTCATTCACAAGGTTTTTGTAATGATTTAGTTAAATAACCAAAATAGTAAAGTAACCAGAATAGTGGTTGTCACTCAGGAAATATTAGCTACCATCTTAGCAGGGCTTTTTGCTTGTGTGTATAAGGGCAAAAGTAATCAATTTTACATGAGAAATAATTATTTTATTTTTAGTCTAAGAAACAAAACATGTGCCTAATTTCACAACTAAGCCAGTGTGCTTTGTTTGAAAATAATGTGAAAGGTCTCAAGGCTTCCTGCCACTACCTGACAAAGTTTCAAAAACAAAACATGAAGGAATAGAAGCAAATGAATGATGAAACAAATAAAACGCAATTTTCAGAATATAATGAGTATATTCATACTTTTTGGGTGATTTACAAAATTATTATACTCAGGTCTATATTAACCTTTGCGACTAATAATTAACAGTTATTATATTACTCTCAGTTTCAGAATTTACTATTTTCATTATATGTTTATACTTTCATGAGCCTCTTTTAATATCTCACAAGTTCCTTCTTTGATTGAGACTATAATACAATCCAACAATAAAAATATAAAATGCAAATTTAACAAATAAATATAAGAACATACAAATGATATTAAATTGTTAATTAAGACGAATCAACCAGGGAAGTCCTTGTCATGCATAAGCCACTTTCAAAATATACAATTTTTAAGAATGAAATGTGATGCCATTAAAAAATCATAATTAATATTACATATCAAGGTTCTGAACTATATCTGAACAAATGCCCAAACTAAGAGATATTTAACAGATTTCTAGGAACCACTGTCTTAAGTGTTAGACTGTACTTTGATAAAGACAGGTGTGTTCCTTTCTCAATGGTGCCTCAGTTCTGTAGGTGATCAAACATATCCCTATCCACCTGTGAAAAGACAGTTTTTAATTAACTGGGAACAATGAACAGACACAATATATTGGAGGAAGTTAAGGACTAATTAATTTTATATGGTATGATAATGGTAAGAAATCTGTAAGGTTCTTATCTGTAGATTGAGATTTAAGGGTGAAAGAATAAGCTATCTGTGATTTCCTTTAAAAACTCCAACCAAAACAAAACAAACACACATAAAAGCATGAGATGAGTACTAGATAAAACAAGAATGGCAAAATGTTATTAATTCTTGAATCTAGATGATGGGAACCTGGAGATTTATTATACTATTCTTTTTACTTCTGTGAATATTTACACTTTTTCACAATAAAAATTTCAAAAAAGAAAGAAGCCTTCTTTCACATTATACTCACAAAAATGAATATATATCAGACCTCAAAGTAAACCTCAAAAAATGTCAGAAAAGTACAAATGGTACACTTAACACTCTGTGATCATAAAGCAATAAAATTAAAAACTAAGAACAAAATTAGGAAATGAAACAAAATATACACACAAAACATGTATCACTTGGAAATGATTATTTAAAAATTTTTAAAGAGGTAGGGCGCAGTGGCTCAGCCTGTAATCCCAGCACTATGAGAGGCCAAGGCTAGAGGATTGCCTGAGCCCGGGGGTTCAAGAGCAGCCTGGGCAACTTGGTGAGTCTTCGTCTCACAATAAATCACAAAAACTAGCTGGGCATGGTGGCGTGCATCTGTAGCTCCAGCTACCTGGAAGGCTGAGGCAGAGAGATCGCCTAAGTCCAGCAGGTTGAGACTGCAGTGGCTGTGAGCGTGCCACTGCACTCCAGTCTGGGTGACAAGACTGAGACTCCAACTCAAAAAACAAAACAAAACAAAAAACAAAAAAAAAATTTTAAGCAAATTTGAGGAAAAAGGAAATCTAAATATAAAAAAATAGTTACATGATAATGTATTAGGTCCTATAGACAGAGCAAAAGCAGATCTCAGAACAAATTCCACAGTCCATTAATAAATGTGAAAGAAAAATTGAACGAGGAACCCAATTCCAGAGGTTGAAGAAAGATAATCTGCTTGTTTCTTCTCTTTATCTCCAGTTATGCACCAACAGATGCCCCCTTCCAGATGGCTTCACGGGGAATTCAACCTGAACAGATTAACTGTAGTGCTATTTAGACTATTCCAAAATATGGACAAAGAAGGAAAAGTGTCCATGTCATCTTGTTGAGGCAAACATAATATTGCTATTCAACTGATTAGTAGAATTCTCTATATTGGTAACTCAAAAGAGAATAAAAATCACCTGGACATCTTGATACCTGCTAAAAAGGAATTTGATATAGCTCATCATCTGTTCTGATTTTTAAAGTATAGTACTCTTGGCAGGGTGTGGTGGCTCAGCCTGTAATCTCAGTACTTTGGGAGGCCAAGGATGAGAGGATTACCTGAGCCCGGGGGTTCGAGACCTATTTGGGCAACTTGGTGAGACCTCTCAGCTCTACAATAAATCACAAAAAAACTAGCCAGGCATGGTGACGTGCATCTGTACTTCCACCTACTTGGAAGGCTGAGGCGGAAGGATCACCTAAGCCTAGCAGGTGAGGCTGCGGTGGCCGTGAGTGTGCCACTGCACTCCAGACTGGGTGACAAAAGTGAGACTTCAACTCAAAAAAAAAAAAAGTATAGTACTCTTAACAAAACTGGAATAGATGGATACCTCCTCAAAATGTTCAAACATATCTATCTCAACCAGTATCATGCATAATCAGAAATCATTAGAAACATTCCCAATAAATGCAGGAACATTTCAAGGCTGCCCAGTATCACCACTCAAGGAAATTTAACAAGGCAGCTTTGTAGCAGCCTGGCCCCTCTCCATAACAGGACTGCCATCTTGAGGGCAGTAGCCCAGGAGAAGTACAGCTAATCCTGATATAACAACAGAAAATTTTTTTTTACCATGAACCATCACAAAAGGATGCCAGGTCCTACATGCTTCTGTTATTTCCTTTTCCACTATATACATGGTGTATTTATATATGGTGTGCCTACTATATGTATATTATGCAAACACTGCTGACTTAGAGATAAAGTCAGATGGCTCTATTTTTCATAATATTTTCATAATATTAGTTTGCTAGTAGAATACCAAATATTTATTATTTTGAATTAAGAAGTAACTAAATACCTTACAATTCCATCTCCAACTTCACATAAAATTAGAAACAATTACATATAATTTAAGCTCACATTTTGAATATTTTATTTTACTAGCTTGAGACCTTTTTCCCTTCCTCAGCTTTATCTTTTCCACATCTTTTTCTCTTTCATTTCTTTTCACAGACTTTCTTCTCCATTCATTCTTTGTGCTTTTCCATCCTACTTTTGGAATTACACAAATTTTGCTATGACCTAATAAGTCAAACCAATATCATCCTCTAACCAGGAAGCCACCAGACAAGCAAAAATAGAACTTTAGGAGCTAACTGACTCTAGGAGACCAATGTATCTGAACATTTGTAGCAGGGGATTTCTATTATTTTCTATAAAGGCATGTATCACATAACTACAATGAAAGTCTGCCAAATGACTTTAGATTCAGGCTTGACTGAAGATTCTACAGTTCATTGTGTCAGGAGTGCTACAAGCTATGAGGCACATTTGGGACTGAAATAAAATCCAGAAAACTCATAGCATGGTCTACGGAGCAGGTTAGGGGTAGCAAAATCTAAATTTCCAAAGAGTTAGCAGTTCTTGCTGCTATAGAATTCATGAGTTATAACTGATTCTAGGGTGCCCACAAATTGCTCAGAGAATGATTACAGTCTTAAGATATTATCATTTAAAAAAAATTTATGGTTGGGTGCGGTGGCACAAGCCTGTATTCCCAGTACTTTGGGAGGCTGAGGTGAGGGGATTGTCTAAGCCCACGGGTTTGAGAACAACCTGGACAACTTGCCGAGACCTCATCTCTACAATAAATCAAAAAATTAGCCAGGCATGGTAGTGTGTTGCCTGTAGTTCCAGCTACTTGGAAGGTTGAGGCAGAAGAATCACCTGAGCCCAGGAGGTCGATGCTGGGGTGGCCATGAGCACACTACTGCACTCCAGCCTGGGCAACGGACTGAGACTCCAACTCAAAAAAAAAAAAAATTATATGTTTAGCAGGCTTCAGTTGTTCATGATATAGGAAGGGCCTTGACCTCTTACCTACACCATGATGTCTTGGAAAGAATAATTCCTTTCCTAAAGCTGGAATCAAGACTGAAAAGTACATGGTCCAAGTACATGACATAGTGACCAATTAGAATCTGTCTATAACCAATTATAGATGCCCTTTAAGAAAGGGCTAATTCCCCCCAAATAAAGACAATTCACAAAGGTACCTATTTATCTTATAGGTAGGTCAAGAAATCCACTCTTCAAATCTATCAATCAATCCAAATTTGTTGTTAATATCCTCACAACAGATACATGCTCTCAATACTTTTCCATCTCCCTTTGAGAATCTGCCCTTAATATCACCTTATGTGACAATTTTGATCTTACCTTATGATCCCCTAGAATGGGAACATAAATTTAAAACTGTACATGTGCCAAAAAAAGAAGGAATTTAAAAAAAGTTTCCATATCCCATTTCTATTCTAAGACAACAAAATATTATATTTTAGATGACAGGGCACAGAATATTAGAGAACTGTGACTCTTTAATGTATTTGGTACAGTATTTCCATTAAAAATCAGTTAATTATTAGGTGACAGTTAAAACTACAGTCTTATTCAGGATTTTCCCAGCCATGCAACAAAGAAGTGTCCTATTTTCTGGGAATTAATGAATATGAACACAGAAGATAAATGATAAGAAATTCCAAACCAGAAAGGCCCGGTTGAAGAAAAAAGGTGAAAACAATAAAACCCACTTGGATGATTAACCTCACAACACACTTAATAAAAGTCATTATATACTTTAGCTCGGCTCCACGTGTATGCTGTTGAAATGGCAATATAGTTTACTGATCTCTTAGCACCTCCCTGCTGAAAGTTATAATTTTGAAAACTTAAAATAGTTTTTTCAGTGCCATCTAGAAATATCATCTTAGTGACTTCTCATTCAAATGTGGCATGTGTTGACATACTCATTGCTGGAGCAATTATACGTGTCAGATGAAGCTCCACTGGGAGAGGACTCTTGAAGACTGGCTCCTGGTTTCCTCTGGATTTCACCCCATGTGCCTTTTCCCTTTGCTGTAATAAATTTTACTCATCAGTACAACTCTGTGTTGAGTCCTGTGAGTGTTTCTAGTGAATCACTGAAACTGCAAGTGGTTTTAGGGGGTACCCTTGACACAGAGGGCAAGAAGAAATGTGGGGAAAAAAGAGTAACAAGATGTTGTAGAAAAAGAGAAATGTGATCATAATAATATTCTCATATGACAAACTTTTGCAAAGCCAGAGAAACCATTGAGAGAGCAGGGAGACAGCCCACAGACTGGGAAAATATATTTGCCAACTGTATGTCTGACAAAGGCCTAACATCTAGGATCTACAAGGAGCTCAAATGTACTGAAAAGAAAAAAAACAAACAGCCCCATTACAAAGTGGGCAAAAGATACGAATAGTCACTTCTAAAAGAAGACATACAAGCAGCCAATGGATACATGAAAAAATGATCAGCCTTACTAGTCATCAAAGAAATGCAAATTAAAACTACACTGAGATACCACCTAACTCCAGTCAGGACAGCCATCAACAATAACTCAAAAAAACAACAGATGCTGGAGAGGATGTGGCAAAAAGGGAACACTTCTTCTACACTGCTGGTGGGAGGGTAAACTAATACAACCTCAGTGGAAAACAGTTTGGTAATTCCTAAAAGATCTAAAAATCAACCTTCCATACAACCCCACAATCCTCCTGCTAGGAATATACCCGAAAGAACTCAAATCACTCTATGAAAAAGATACCTGCACACATATGTTTATTGCAGCATTGTTTGCAACAGCGAAAACATGAAACCAACCATACTGCCCATCGAAAGAGGACAGGATAAAAAAAATGTGGTACATATACACAATGGAATGTTATGCAGCCATAAGGAAGGACAAAATTATGAACTTCACAGCAACTTAGAGTCTATAATACTGAGTGATCTATCACAGAAACAAAGAACTGAGTATCACATGTTCTCACTCATAAGTGGACCTTGAACAATTATCAGAATACTATAAGAAAAGGATTGGAAGTAGCAGGAAACTGCTGTGGGTGGGGGGAGGGGTTGTGGAGAGGCAGGACTGGCAGTAGTGAGAATCTGACAGGGGAGGGAGGGACACACCTCATCAACAAGAGTACCTGCATAATGAACATTTATATACCTAACCCTGAATTGTACCCCACATCTTTAAAATTAAAAATTAAAAAAATTCTCATATGTACTATAATCTCATTTATAGTATAGTAAATATGCTTGCATATATGCACAGAAAAATATTAAAAGGATAGTTACCACGATGTTAACAGTGCTGCCTCTGGATGGTGGGATTTTAGCTGATTTTTCACATTTTCCTTTATACTTTTCTGTATGGTTTAAATTTACTTTTACAATTAGCATACTTTATATAATCAGAAAAAAGATAAAGGTATTTTTATTTTAAAAGAAAATAACGGCCGGGCTTGGTAGCTCAGCCTCAACTTGGCAAGACCTCATCTCTACAATAAATCAAAAATTAGCCGGATGTGGTAGCTCGCACCTGTAATTCCGGCTACTTGGAAGTCTGAGGCAGAAGGATCGCCGGATCCCAGCAGGTCGAGGCTGCAGTGGCCGGAGCGGCCACTGCACTCCAGTCTGGGCGACAGAGTGAAACTCCAACTCAAAAAAAAAGAAAAGAAAAATCAATTGTTGGAGATTCCTGTTTAAAATAGCAGCTTCTTATGCTGTCTCTCCTAACTTCCTGTTAAATTCCTATAAAGATACAGAAAAAGTGAAAATATACATAACATAGCTAGGTGTCTGATGACTGGTTCACAAAAGCTGAGAGAAATTTCCACTAATTTTATGGCCATAATCAACAGATCACATATACCCTAGAATAGTCTCCCTGAAAATAGGGAGGGGACCCTTGTATTCCCTACTCCACTGCCATATGGTTAAGAAATACGAGATCTGTCTCAGAGAAGACTGGACAGCTTTCCCACAAATGCATGGGTTGATGGTTTTTGAAGCAGTCGTCCCTTCCTTTTTTAGGTCGAGACTACAGTCTCTCATCAGAAAGAAGAGGTAGGGATGGCAATGGCACACTACATTTCTAAAAGAAAAGTGCTCTAAGAGGGGACCAAGAGAGGAAGAGCACTAGTAGCTATGTATACCTGGAATTATATCATTTTATGTATGAGCTGGGCCTTGGGGCTGGAAGGGGTGGGGTGGACCCCCATCTTTGGCTAGCAGAGCTGTAATAAACTAAAGCTTCTGGGACACTGACAGTTGTGAAAGAAGTGAAAAAACTACCACTGAAGATTTAAGAAGAGATTCTTCCAGCCACCCAGTGGACAGAAAGTGAGCTCTGGGTAGAGTAACTATGTAGTTTATTACCCATAATTGATCGCTTTTGAGAATGAAAGAGGTATAATTAATAGTTACATCAGGCAAGGTCATAAACCAGGACTGACCCAAGCAAACTGAGAGGTATGACAACCTCTATGACCACCCTGGTTCAGAACCTAATTCTGAGCCTGAATCAATTTCTTAGATAGGCAGAAAAAAGAAAACCATAGTATCTGATCTGAAAAAAAACCCCAAAAAAGTCAAAACAAAAAACAAATCCACAAGTACCTAAGATAAAAGGAAAGGACTTGAGGACTTGAAGATAGAGAACAGATACATAGAAATAACTTACTTTTTTTTTTTTTTGAGTTGGAGTCTCCACTCATGGCCACTGCAGCCTCAACCTGAAGGGCTGAGGGAATCCTTCTACCTCAGTCTTCCAAGTAGGTGGAATCACAGGCATGCACCACCATGCCTGATCGATATCTATCTATCTATCTATCTATCTATCTATCTATCTATCTATCTATCTATCTATCTATCTATCTATCTATCTATCTATCGTAGAGATGAGGTCTTGCCATGTTGCTCAGGCTTGTCTTGAACCCCTGAGCTCAGGTAATCCTCTCACCTCTGCCTCCCAAAGTGCTGGGATTACAAGCTAGAGCCACCATGCCCAGCTAGGAATAACTTACTAAGGCAGACAGAAAACAGAGGTCCAACTTGCAAATTTACAATTATTCTTAAGAAAACAGAACTGAACAAAAGCAACATTAAAAAAACAATTAATAGAAGGAAAATGTTTTGGGATAAGACAGAATTTAGTATTCCATTCTAAAAGTTTATCTGAGTTCCAGGTAAAATAAATAAAGAGAAATCAACACTTAGAAACATCTTGCCAACTGCAGAAGCAAACTTACATTATTTGAGTGTGATATAATCATTTACCTAGAAACTCACAGAATCAACAAATATAATTCCAGAAAGGTTTTGTTCTAGATCTGATAAAGCAATATAAACCAATATTATTTCTCTGAACCAACACTGCCATGAAGAAAATGTAATAAAAGGATTCACAGTAGTAACCAAAACAATAAAATATCTAGGAATTAGCCATAAATTCATAAGTCCTCCTTAAGTCTAAAGGTCAATGAAGAGGATTTAAATAAACCCATTTTATATTCTTAATAAGATGATTTAATATGATAAAAATGTTAATCTTTTTGAATTAATCTACATATTAAGTGCAATCCTAATAAAAATTACTGTTGAATTTAATTAACTTATTATATACACTAAAATGTATATTGCAGAATAAAGGTTCATGTACAGGTTAACTGACTTTAATTAAGAAGAGTAGAGAAGGTGAACTAACTTTCCAATATACTAAGACATACTACAATAAAAGCAAAAACAGGCAAATAGAAAAATGGAACATGGCCAGGTGCAGTGAGGTCACGCCTGCAATTATAGTACTTTGGAAGGCCAAGGTAGGAGGACTGCTTGAACTAGGGGTTCAAGATCAACATAGGTAACAAAGTGAGACCTCAAAAAATAAAAAAATTAGCTAGGTGTGGTGGCATGTTCCTATAGTTCTAGCTATTCGGGAAGCTAAGGTGGAGGATCGCCTGAGCCCAAGAGATTGAGGCTGTTGTGAGCCATGCTCAAATTCAATGGCAATCACAGAAACACTAAGTGAAACAACAACACAAAATTATTATATCCATCAGTCTGACAAAATTTAAGTAGCTAGAGGCTCCTTAGGGATGCAGCACATAGTAACTCTCATCTGCAGTTGCTGTGGTACAAACAAGCAGAATCATCCAGAAGAATCTGGCACTGCTTATACCAATTAGGTATACATATACCCTATGACCCAGCAACTTTTCTTTTAGATATGTATATATTCCAAGGACATTCTCACAGAGGTATATACCCTAGTGTATATACACTCAATTTTTTGCATTAAAATGGTTCATATGGAAGATACAGTAAAGGATATAGGGGTTAAAAATAAATATGTGAATGAGTAAATAAAATGAGAAGAGGCCTTGTACATATCAATGGTGACAACTACAGCACCATCAACTGAGCATCAAGTCAGCACTTCACACCTGAGGTCAAGTGGTGGCAGAGGAGTAATGGTAGATAAAGGAGGTAGTTTCAAACATGTTGGCAACATTTTTTTAGTTATAAGATCAAAAAGTACTTTATGCATTTAAGCTGACAGAAAAAACACACAACTATAAAAGACAAAAAGTAGGCAGGATCAGACATCTTTCCAGTTTTACATGCCAGAAGACAAAATGTCTTCAGAGTTTTGACGATAAAATAATTTTGAACTTGGACAGCTAAATAAGCTTTCCATGTGCGAAGGCAACAGAAAACATTTAAAGGTATGCTTAGACACAAAACAATATGCCATCCATGAGCATTTCTTGAATTAAAGAAAACATTAAAAATATTTTTAAGAATATTAAAACAAAAAGAATATTAAAGCAAAATCTTATTCTTATATATAAAGTTACCTTTTGTAGAAAGAGGACAATCCTTACAAGCATCTGGGCACGGAGTTCTTCCAAGGTAAACAATGTTCGGGGTGTTCGAATGAAAATTTTGGTCTTCCCATAAGCTACATCATCCTGAAAACCACACCGTTCAATCAGTTTCTTGACAGCCTCTTTATCTGAAGGAAGGTCATGGTTGGGCCATGTGAATTCAGAGATCATCTTGTACCTGGATGAAAAAAGAACAGGGCACAATTAAGGGAGAAAAAAACATATAGTCATCTCCATTGAAAAAACCAAATTCAATAAAACTCAAGACACTTCATAGAAA
The DNA here is from genome assembly GCA_963574415.1 of Tarsius wallacei. Classification (NCBI taxonomy): domain Eukaryota; kingdom Metazoa; phylum Chordata; class Mammalia; order Primates; family Tarsiidae; genus Tarsius; species Tarsius wallacei. The sequence goes on along the minus strand of CAUYQG010055176.1, from coordinate 22,685 downwards.
ACAGAACAAGAGCCAGGTGCAGTGGCTCACGCCTATAATCCCAGTACTTTGAAACGATGAGAGGATTGCCTGAGCCTGTGGGTTCAAGATCAGCCTGGGCAATATGATGAGACCTCGTCTCTACACCAAATTTAAAAAAAATAGCTGGGCATGGTGGCGCATGCCTGTAGTTCCAGTTACTTGGAAGACTGAGGCAGAAGGATTGCCTGAGCCCAGCAGGTCGAGGCTGTGGTGGCCGTCAGTGTGCCACTTCACTCCAGCATGGAAGACAGAGTGAGACTCCAACTTAAAACAAAACAAAACAAAGAAAACAGAACACAACCAAACTTTCTTAGCAAACAAGCAATAGAATTTCACTAGCCTCATAAGATATGCAAAAAAGGGTTTCAAATAAATGAAAACACTTCTTTATGATAACAACTCTAACTGAACTTAGAAGGGACTTCCTTAATCTAACAAAGGCTATTTATGAAAAACCTACAGCAAGGATCATTAAAGGGGAGACCTTAGGAGCACTGTCTTTACAAACAGAAATAAGTTAAGGATGCTTCTATAATGGGTTCTATGGTGAGACCAATAAAGAAACTGGTAAATGATTGGGAAGGGACAAAATAGATACTACTTATGAATAATGTGACTCTCTTCAAAGGAAATCAAGCAGATTTTTAAACTATTATAAATAAAATAAAATTAAGCAGTATTGTTGTATATAAGATCAACAGACAAAAACTAATTGCATTTCTACATACAAGCAGCCAACAGCTTCTTGCCATGTGGGCCTCTCATAAGGCAGCTCACCACACAGCCAGCAGCTTGCTTCAGAAGTGTAAGTATAAGCAAGACAGAAGTCAAAGAGCCAATCTTTTTGTTGCCTAATCTCAAACTTTTACCATATTCCATTTTATAGAAGCAACATACTAGGTCTAGCCTGTATTCAAGGAAAGGGGGTTAAACAGGGCACAGATACCAGGAAGCAGGGGACACAAGGGCCATCTCAGAAGCCTGACTACCACAGGGTTTTTTTCCCCCATGCAAAGCTATTTAATATATGTAATCAAATTTAGTAATGTTAAAAATTATATTGCATCTGAATTTTACATCATTGTGAGAAAGGCTTCCTTCACTCAGGTTATGGAGTCATTCATTTATGTTTTCTTCTATTACTTGTATGATTTCATTTCTTATATTTTGATCTCTGATCCTTTTGGAGTTTATTTTTTAATATGGTATGAAGTATGGATCTAATTCTACCTTTTGACAAATGGCTATCCAGTTGTTCCAACACTATTAAAAAGCCCATCTACCCCCCCCCCCGCTGTGATTTAATATGCCACCTTTATCATATGCTGAATTTTCTTTCATATGTGCTTCAGTTTATTTTTAGAGTTTCTGGTCTACTTCATTGCTTTGTTTGTCAATCTGTGCATCAATACCACACAGTTTAAATTTAATTTAATTTTAATGTCACTCCTAATTCTGTTCTTTTTAAAGGTCTTCCTAGTTATTCTGGCATGTTTATATTTCCATATGAACTTTAGAATCAAGTTTTACAGTTTCAGGAAAAAAACAGAATTCAGCAAATAAACAAATTTTAAAAACCCCCAAACATCCTTGATTGTAGTTTTACTGAATTGACATATTAAATTCATTATATATGGTGTTGCGTCGTCCTATCTAAAAACAAGGGATGCCTTCCCATTTTTTCGAGTCTACTTTTGTGCCTTTCATGAGTTTTTAAAAGGTTTTCTTGGGCAATCCCCTGGGGTCCCCTCCCACCGTGGGAGCTTTTCTGTCCTCTCAATAAATCTTGTTTTCTCACTAAAAAAAAAAGTTTTTCTCACATAACTTTTCATATATCTTGTTAAGATAATAGATATCTAAGTAACATCTGTTAATTACTCCTTAATTACAGTTAATTACTCCTTTCTTTTTGCATATTTCTATTCTTAGCTTCCACTACAGCATACCCTGGTTTCCTTCTATCTCTCGATATTTCTTCTCAATTTCATTTTCTGGTTACTCTGGCTACCATTATACCCCCAAATGTTGAAGTGTCCCAGGGCTCAGGTCAGGGATTCTCTCTGTATATTTTCTCCACATCACCTCATCTAGTCCATTTACTAAAATAATATATTCAAAATATAAAAACAAAATATGTGAATATTTAAACTTATAAATACATTAAAAATAAAAAATATATGTGTCTATTTATGAGTGTATTACCTTTAGTCTAGCCCTCAGTTCTGGGCTTCATATTCATATATTCAATGCCTATAGTTCTTGAAGTTATCTTAAACTTCTCTTTCAGTCTTTCCTACCTCAATCCACCCACTTACTGGGAATTCTGGGAATATTTTTATTCTTTCTCTTCTCTAATATTACTTCCAATCCATCATTAGAGTTCTATTGACTCTACCTCCAAAATATATTTAAATTTTGCACTCAGAGACATCTCGCAAATCACCTACCAGCAACTTGATTGTACTTTTTTTAATGAAATAGTGAAAACTGAATCACATCATATTAAATAGTAGAGCATTGGAATCAATTATTTTACTGTAAAGTTATTTGGCTTATAATGGAATGTTGGACATTGAGAAACTTATTTATGACAAAAAATCAAAATTTTATATCTCCTTTTTCTGATATGTGGTAATGTGTGAAACAGTCACTAACATGCATTGCAAGTTCACTGACACATATTATGCAATAATAATTTGTTTGATGTCTTCCACCTGGTGTTTTTCTATTCGAGCAGACAATAAAGTCTCATTTTCTTCCTCCCACATTAATAATATGTAATTTATTGTCCAGTCTGTTGTTCGAAGATAATATGGAAGGACACACTCGTGATTTCTGAAAATCATGAAGATCTAAAAAATTTCAAATTGTAAATTACAAAATGAAATTTATTAAGAGAATATTTATTCTCTTAATTTATTCTCTTAATTTATTAAGAGAATATTACTTTTTGGACTTAGTGCAGAATAATAAATTTATTCTGTGCCACTCAATACTTCAATACAATCTGCCTTCAACTTCCAAAGTCTCTTTCTTTTAAGGCTACAGTAACATGCTTATCTATCTTTTCAAGTTATGCCATATGATACAAAGGGTATACCCACAGCTGCCTTTCTTATATACAAATGCTCTTTATAGCTACCTTCTGTTACAAAGAAGTGTCAGCATCACTGTGAAAGCACTTCACACATTCTTTCTATGTAACGCCAGCTGATTTTTATAAAACATATATCTCAGTATATATTCCATCTCTTTATTTGCTTTTTTGTGCAATTTGGATAGAAAACTTCAAGGAAACATATTTTTGAAATATCTGCACTTGCATAAGTTTGTCATGTATAATCACCAGCAATCTCTTTATGTCCCCTAAGAGGGGACATCAGAGTGGTTTGCTAGATTTATGATGTCCCCTCAGAGTGAACATCTGAGTGAAAAGGGTTAACATCCAACAATTCTCCTCACCTTTACCACTTCAATCTTAATCCAAGCCACCTTCTAGTTTACTATAATAGACTCCTAAATTGTTTTCCATTTCCTTTCCAGTCCATTCTGCATACATCAGCCACAGTAGTTTTCTAAAAGCATGAAATCATTATATTTTGCTTCCCTCCTCCTTCTTTTCTATCCCTCAATCACACTGGCTTCCATAAGGTTCTGTAATGTGTCTTTGCATATGCTATTGCTCCTGCCCAAAATGCATTTTACCTTAAAAGGCTGGCTCCTTTTCATCCTTTAGTCTTTTCTTGATCTTCCTACATCAATGAACTCTCCCCCCTCCAAATTTTCTCTAAGGCAGTTAGTTCTTTTTCTCACACCATTTACCATAATTTGTGATCATATCGATTTGCGGGTTTATCTGCTTAATGCCAGTCTCCCTCACAAGTCTGTGGGTACCGTGAAGGCAGGAACCTTGTTTTGTTCCCCACTATACACCATGTACCTATTATATTGCTTGTTGTGCTATGAGGCAATAGCTATTTGCAGAATGAATGAAATAATGGAAGGAAATAATTTAAAAGCCTATCCATTTGCTATACAGGGACAGAAATCATAGTCAAATAAAATAGTTTCGATATGAAGACACAGGTAATACCACATAATGAAACATGAAAAAGAGGAAGCAAAATCAGAAACCTCCCAAGTTCGTTTTAAAACTCAAGTAGGGGTTCACATTGGGTCATCGATTGGGATGTAATGATGTGTGTTTCAAGAATACTGCAGAAGCTGCAAGCAATTCTACAGTCACGCTGCTCAGCTCACACGGTAGGGTAGAAGCGCTCTGACTTCTTTCCTGCCAGCAGAGTGCATGACCCTAGTTCTCTAGCAAACCAGCATCCTGAACTTGCTAATTAAAAAGCTGAACTCATCTGCTTCTGAAAACTAGTTTTACCTCCCTAAAGGACTTTAGTAGCTTTTAAGGTTATCAGTATGATAAAAATCCTTCTCTCTTTTTCCAATAATAGAAATGAAAATAAAGTGACAAGTAAAAATTCAGGTTCAAATCTAGAATACTTACAAAAAATCTGTAGAATCTAAAAGCAAAAATTCACTGCAGAAAATACTACTTTTTCTTTCATCATCGCTAGATGATCTGCGTGAAATGGGGATAATGTACACTCCTCACATGGTTATCAGTTTCATTAACTGAGTACATGTGGAATGCTTAAAACAGTGCCTGGTATATATAGTAAGCATTTCAAAGTATTAGCATCTATTATTATAATTCACTTGAAAATTTAAACACATAAATTAAATCTTTCCTGTCTGGTTAATCATCATTTGTATCCTTTCCATAAACAGGATAAAAGTTTTTACTTACCTCTACTCATTCCCCTTTTAGTTCCAAATTATCACTAAAGACTTATTTTCCCCCCTACAATCAGTACTTGCTTAGATTTAGCAAAATGTTTTGCTGATTTATTTGTTTAATATTGCTTTTTTGCATCCTATGTTTCCCTTCTGCATTCATTTTTCTTTTTTGCTAAAGTACATCCCCTAGAAGACTCTTCAGTGAGGATCTAGGAATAATAAATGTTCTGAGTCCAGGCATGTCAGAAAATGTTTGGTATTTTACTCACACTCTTGAATAGTAATTTGACATAGAATACAACTCTTAGCCTAACAGCCATTTCCCTTCACAGGGAAGATATTGCTCCTTTGTCTACTTGATCGAATGTTGCTAACGAGAAGCCTGATGTCATTCCCTGGTAGGCAGTTAGCTTTTTTTTCTTGGGAGCTATAAGTATTTTTCTTTAACATTCTGAAAGTAAACAAAATGTATTTTTCAGTTTTAAAAAAAGAATCCTTATGCTTGACAGACTGTATTCTTTCATTCTGAAGATTTATGTTTTTTTCACTTCAGGCCAGTTCCTGGCCATTGTTTGAATAGTGCTTCCCCCCATTCTCACTACTCTTTCCTGTGATGCTCCTGTTAGGTGGGCTTTGCTACTCCTGGAACAACTTTACATGTGGCTAGACCTTTCTTCAATACTTCTCTTCTCTTTCTCTTTGTGATGAGATCTGGAAGAAGTCTTCAGCCTGATCTCCCAGCCCACTAACTCATTTTTAAAAAAAGTTTAGTTAAAATAATTTTTTTTTAAATTGTGGTTAAGTTTACATGTACTAAAATGCATATATTTAAATATACAATTCAGTATGTTTTGACAAATGTATATATCCATGAACCAGACACCCCAATCAAAATACAGCATCTCACAGAGTTCCCGCATTCTGCTTTCCAGGCATTCCTCCAACCCAGAGCTACCCACTGTTTTGATTTCTATGACCACAAACTAGTTTAACCTGCACTGGAACTTCATATAAAGGGAAGTATAAAGTGTGTACTTCTTTGTGTTTATTTTCTGTCAATAATATGTTTTACATATTTCTCCATGTTGTCATCGTATAAGTGTTCATGTTCTTCAATGCTAATTAGTAACCATTGCATGAATACACTACAGTTTGTTGAGCCAGTCTCCTATGGATTAACAATTCACTCTGTAGTTGTGATTTATCTGATTTTCATCTCCTAAATCTCTAGTTCATTCTAACAATTGTCTATTTCGTTTCTAACTCAATATTCCTACTTTAGGACTAAAATCCCCTCCTTTACCTTATTAAATATTAAATAGACTTCTTCAAATGCCCTTTACTCCTTGCTCTGATTCCTTGGGGGTAAGGCTTTTCATTTATTGACCCTATGGTCTCTTTTCCTTAGTTCTGGTCTTTCTCAAATGTTTGATGGTTATCTCATCTTCTGCCACAGAATCCTTCTGTGAGCATCTTGGCCCTGGTTGGCCTCTTTGGTGGCTACTTTTGCTTCCTGGGTCTTGGTCATTATGCCTATGGTGTCACCCTTGTACCTGCTGAAGTTGTTATTTGTTTTGGCCATTATGGCAACCTCCTGGTACTACAACTATAGTGAGCCCCAGCACAGTGACTGGGAAGGCTTCTTGAATGGCAGCCCAAGTCTCACAAAGCAGTCTTTGCTTATAACTGTGACCTTAGGTACTTCCAGATCTTCATATCTGCATAGTGCCACATTTAAGAGTGACTCACATCTTCTTCATAGTTCACTGAGAATGCTCCTTCTTTATTCCATAGCATGGTTGTGTATTTACTTAGTTTTAAATTTACATATTTTATTTTATTTGGGGATGTTCTGGAGTGGGACATTTAAGCTTGTAAGCCCACTAAGACCAACATATTTGAAATTTATAGGTTCTTTTAAATTCTTTCTACCATATATACATTTTTTTGAGTTGGAGTCTCACTCTGTTACCCAGGCTAGAGTGCAGTGGCACACTCACAGCCACTGCAGCCTCAACCTGCTGGGCTCAGCCTTTCACAGGCATGTGCCATCATGCCCGCCTGATCTTTTTATTTACTGTAGAGACGAGGTCAGGTAATCCTCTTGCCTCCAACTCCCAAAGTGTTGGGATTACAGCATGAGTCACTGCGCCTGCCTTCTATTCTATTTTTTACATGAGTATCAGAAAACATATTCGTTTTTGTTATTATTATTATTGTTTTTGAGTTGGGGTCTCACTCTGTAACCCAGACTGGAGTGCAGTGGCATGATCATGGCTTACCATAACATCAGCCTCCTGGGTTCAGGTGATCTTCTGCCTCATCATCTCCAGTAGCTAGAATAACAGGTGTGCGCCACCATGCTTGGCTTACTTTTTGACTTTTTGTAGAAAAAAAGTCTCATTATGTTGCCTAGACTGGTCTCAAACTCCTGGGCTCAAGCAATCCTCTTGCCTCGGCCTCCCAAAGTGTTGGAATTAAAAGCATGAGCCACCACAGCTGGCCAGAAAACACATTTTTTTTTTTTTTGGTGAGTTGGAGTCTCACTCCGTCGCCTAGACTGGAGTGTAGTGGCATGCTCATGGCTACCCCAGCGTTGATTTGCTGGGCTCCAGGGATCCTTCCAGTTCAGCCTTCCAAGTAGCCGAAACAACAGGTGTGCGCTACCACGCCCAGCTAATTTTTGATTTATTGTAGAGATGAGGTCTCGCCAAGTTGCCCAGGCTGGTCTTGAACCCGCGGGTTCAGGCAATCCACTTGCCTCGGCCTCCCAAAGTGCTGGGATTATAGGCTGAGCCCGGCACAGAAAACACATTCTGATCTTTACAGCTTGTCTCGTCTTTCATGCCAAAACCCAGACACACTAAAACCTTTTGAGTTGAAAGTAAAATAAGTCCAAAAAGAGATTAAAAGTAGATAAAGATATACACTTGCAAAATTCCTTGCCCCTCCAAATCAAGTTTGCTTATTGTTCACTTACTTCCACTACTCACCATGGCTTCTACTTTATCTCATGATAATATATTTTCAGTTCAGCCTCATCCTATAATTACCCATTCCCACACTTCTCATTTGAATATTTAACTTCCGATGATTTTAAAAAGGTGACAACACAAAACAAATCCCATGTCTGATCAATTTCTAGAATTCAACAAGCAAAATAATAGACTATAAATCTTTCTAACAATATAATGTGATGCTGTTTGAAATGAAGATTCAGAATGAGTACATCTGTACTCACGAAAACATTCCTACTATATAGTCTCCAGTAAAAAAAAAAAAGTGAGCCAGGCGTGGGTGGCTCAAGGCTGTAATGCCAGCACTTTAGGAGGTGGAGGCGAGAGGACTGCCTGAGCTCACAGGTTCGAGATCAGCCTGAGCAACATGGCGAGACCTCGTCTATACAATAAACCAAAAAACTAGCCAAGCATGGTGGCACACGTCTGTGGTCCAGCTACTTGGAAGGCTGAGGCAGAAGGATCACTTGAGGCCAGTAGGTCGAGGCTGTGGTGGCAGGTCGAGGCTGTGGTGGCCATGAGTGTGCCACTGCACTCTAGCCTGGGTGGCAGACTGAGACTGACTAAAAAAAAAAAAAAAAGTAAATTTTAAAGAATGGTGTAATTTCAACAAGGGAAAATGGTCAGCTTTGAGCATAACCTTTTGACCAATGTAAAATTAAATTCCAATTTTCCAGGTTGTTATGCTATAAAGTTTTATTCATTCCAAGAGGTTCCATTTAATGTACTCTCTTACTGCTGCACACACGTAGCTGAACATTTATGGAGAAAAATTAATAGTGCTAGGTGGGGCTACCTTACATTACAACCTCAAATCACAAATGGGCTAATTCTTCCTGGCAGCAATCCTATTACGCAAATATATGCTTTTCTACTTTCCAAAATGAATACTCTCATTTCCCCTCAACCCTCTTCTACCATCTCTCCTAAACCTCCCTCTCAGCTCAAGACTTGCCTCATGCTTCAATGAGAAAACAGAAGCAATCAGACAGGAACATTATCATTTTTGCCATCAAAGACGAGCTTTCTCTGCATCTGTATCCATATTCTCTGTCTTGTGTCCTGCTGCTATGGGTGAAGTCCTCCTGCTCTAATCTAAATCTGACAAATCTTTCACTTATGTTTGGGATCCCTTCCCTTCTTGCCTTCTCAAGGATGTTATTATCACCATTATCTCTTTCTCTCCTGTGTCACTGGTTTCTCCCTTTGTTCTGAATTATCCCTATCTGCATATAAACATTTCCTAGTATCTTCTGACTTTACCTCCCATTTCAGCTAATGCTTCCAGTATTTCTCTACAGTCATGCACAGCAAAATTCTTAAGCTTTCTACAGGCATCTAACCCCTCACTTCATTTTCCTATTTGGCTCAAATCAGGTTCTGCCCTACTCTCTCTCCTTCGACCTACATTGCCAAATCTAATGATTAGGCTTCTGCTTTTATCTTACTTGACTGCACAGCAATGATTGATATGGTGACTACCCTTTTCTTCTTGAAATGCCATCTTCTCTTGGCTTCTGTGATATAATCCTGTTTTTTTTCCTACCTTATTGTTGCTTCTTCTCCTTGCTTTTTTTTTTTTTCCCATGCCAGACCACAAATCAAAACAGTGTCATGGATTTCTTCCTCTTTTCTATCTAGTCCCCCAGAATTTTTATGTAATCTATATACTAATGACTCCAAAATTTCTTATTTGCAGCCTAAACTTCTTTCCAGAACTCCAGGTATGTATATCTTATATCTTACCTAATATTTCTAACTAGATGTTTAGTAGGCATTTCAAAGTTAACAAGGTCAGGAAAATAATCTTTATTCTATTCGTGTTCCTGTTTTATACCCTCTTTCTCAAACTTCTTTTGCTCAATTTTATCTCAGGAAATGATATCATGCTTACCCAGATGCTCAAACCAAAATCTACTTGTTATTTTTCATTCCTTCCTATTCCTGTTTCATCATATGCAATCTATGAGCAAATCTTGCTGACTTTACTCCCCAAACATATCCTGAATCTGTCCACTACCATTACATCTGTGATAATCCCTTGTTGAAGACACTATCATCAAGTCATCTTTCCTGGACTCCTGCAATAGCATCCTTAATCATCTCCTTGTTTTCTATTCACACAGCAGCCACAGTGATCCCCTTAAGATATCCATAAGATTGTGTCACTCCATGCTTAATAGTCACCATTTAAAAAAAAAAAAAATCACACCTGGTCAAAATCTAAATAGTTTAGCCTGATTACAAAGTTCAACATGATCAGAACCTCTGTCCATCTCTCTGATCTCTTCTCACACAACTGTCCTGTCGCTTGGTATCCTCCAACCACACTAGACTGTGTTGGTACCTAAAATCCCACACTTATGACTGCAACTGAGACTTTTCCCTGGCTGCTCTCTCTGTCCCACCTTTTCTCTTCTCTGACCATTGTATGACTAGCTCCTTCCTGCCACTCTTTAAAGACTCTTTTCTGACCAACCAATCTAAAGTATTTTAATTTTCTGTATTTTTCTGGTTTATATTTTATGTATTTATTTACTCACTTCTTTTGGGAATCTGTAGCCTAGAATGTAGGAAATGTTCAATAAATATTTTAAAACAAATGAACAGATAATTTAAAATATTCTTCTGATTACCAGTTGTCAACTATCATCATTAACAATAAATTAACAATAGCAACAACATTTTACATTTAATAAGTGATTACTATATGCAAGTACTACTCTAAGTGCTTTGTATATGTTATCATATTTAGTTCTCCAGCAACCCTTCAAGCTAGTTACTACTATCCCCATTTTACACATTGGGAAACTGAGGCATAGGAAGGTTATGTGATTTGCCCAAGGTCACACAACTAAAAATGGCAGATCCAGGATTCAAACTAGGTAGACTGATTTCAGGGCCTCTGTGCTAACCTCCTTAATATTTTATTATTATGATAATTACTAATAGTAGTAATAATAAACAGCATTAACTGAATATCTACTGAGTATTCAGGCACTTAGGCAGGCTTTTTTTTTTTTTTTTTTTTTTGAGTTGGAGTCGTTCAGGCTGGAGTGCAGTGGCAGCCTGCTGGGCTCAGGCGATCCTTCCACCTCAGCCTTCCAAGTAGCCAGAACTACAGGTGCGCTACCATGCCCAGCTAATTTTTAAAAATTTACTGTAAAGATGAGGTCTTACCATGTTGCCCAGGCTGGTAAAACTTCGAACCCGCAGGCTCAGGCAATCCTCTCACCTCGGCCTCCCGAAGTACTGGGATTACAGGCTTGAGTCACTGCACCCCGCCAGCAGGCTTTTAACTTAGGTTATTTTAATCCTCATAACAGCAACCCTATGAAGCGTTATTATATTTACCAATGTTTTTACAGATGCAAAAACAGGGTCAAGGAAGTTAAATTTCTGGCCTACAATCAAGTAGCAAACAAGCGGCACAGCTGAAATTTCAATCCAGATGTGATTCCAAAGTAATGTTCTTTCTATATTATAATGCCCCCTTTCCCCTCAAGACGACTGAAGTTTTTTCCATGATCCATAACCAATGAACTCAGGGTCTCTTTGTTGATTCTGGGGAAAGTCTCTTATATTCGTAATTTCTTCAACTCTTTTGTTCATTCAACAAGTATTTACACATTGCCTAAAATATGCTGATACATTGTCACATATGGGGAGGACTCTGTCATTATCAGTGTGCTATCAGGATTCTCTGCTGAGTCCAGTCTCACCTGTGAAGAAACTTCTCATAAGTCTGGCGGAAGGCAAATCCTGCCCGACGCACTCTCACATTCTCCAGTAGTCCAAGATATTCTACTTGATGCCGGCAGCGTTCACCATCAAATATCTGTGGGGATTTCTTGTCATTGGGTTTGATGCAACGTACATAATATGGTTCCTAAAGAAACAAATCAGCAAACGATAAGTTTCATTGGAAAAAATTCCCAGACTAGGGACACTAACATGTAATTAGTGTTAATTGTGTCAAGTTAAGTGCCTCTTACTTCTTTGGCATACATTTGTGAATAAAGTAGTTATTCTTCTTTCCCCCTCAATTCAAGGTGAGAAGTCCTCACATGCAGCTAAAATTCTGCTTAATTACATTTTAGGTTTCATGAGGAATTGTAGGAAAGGGATAAAACTAGGAAATAAAATAACAGACATATAAACATTGAGTTTTTGTGTATTTATGAAAACATGGTTAAAGTAACTGAAGGCAGCAGTTAAAGATCAAATGGGATTAAGAATGTGAAAGGACTTTCTTTGTTAACATTATATTAAGGAACAGTAAGAACAGCTCTGGTACATTGTAAGTGTTCTTTAATTGTTATCCAGCATAATTAATATTATTGCACTAGTTTTGCTTTTGAAAAAGAGATTAAACTTCATGGGTAAGTAGAGAAGTTACAAAACCATCTACAGACATCAGTGATTCTATGAAGAAGCCCAGCTAGGAATCCTTCCCTCTGTGCCAATTAAGTTTTTTTTTTATCATGTGTTAGATCATAACTCCTTTTAAATATAAAACTATGCTTGGCATAGATCCTGGTACATTGAGGATGATGAATAAATTATCACTGGATGAATCAATGAGGTCAAATGTATCCTGCTCATAAGTATAGAGAGTTTCTTTCTCTTCTCTGAATCTGTTATCTATCAGACACACAGATGTACTCTAATTAAGATATAGAATCCTCTATAATTAAATCAGGCAGTTTTGTGCTCCACTGAGAGCTAGAGGTAGGATAGGATAGTAAATAATTTAAAAAGTAGGAGAGATTTGAAGAATGTGCATTTCCTTGCACTTTGAACAGAATAACAGTTTTAACACCTAAAAAAGAAATTCCAACTATATATTTATCATGCTGTCCTACATGATGAAAAGTATTATTATTTTTTTCCTTTTCTCAAGTCCTGCTATATTAGTTTCCTATTGCTGCTGTAGCATATTATCACAAATTTAGTGGTTTAAAACAGTAAAATTTTATTATCTTATATTTTTGGAGGCTAGAAACCTGAAGTTGGTTTCACTGGGCCAAAATCAATGTGTCATCAGCGTTGTTACTTTCTGGAAGATTAAGAAGAAAATCTATTTCCTCGTCTTTTCCAGCTTCTGGAAGCTGCCCACATTCCTTGGCTGGCAAGCCCCTTCCATCTTTAGTGGTCAGGTGAGTTTTTCTCTTGACGTCATTGCTAGTTCTGACTCTTCTGCCTTACCCCTGCTCCAAGGACTCTTTTGATAATCCTGGGTCAACTTGGATAATCCCTTATTTCAAGGCTTGATAATGGGGCTAGTAGGGCAAAGATTAGACACTAGGGCCTAAAAAGGGGGAGGTCATGGGTTATCTCTCTCACTTTGGGTTGGGATCCTGACACTAGGAATAAGGATGAATCAGAAGTAGGCAGTCCCTCAAAGTGACTATGTTTAGCCTTTCCTCCATCTGCAACCTTAATTCCACCTTGCTATACAACATAACATGCTCATAGGCTCTGGGGATTAGGATATGGACATCCTGGGATAGCTATGGTATAACAACAACAACAACAACAACAACAACAACAAATATATATGGTCTTTGCCTCTGGTTTCTGGCATAGAGCTTCAAAAAGCTTTGGAGTTTCTCCAGTGATTGAAGTGTCTTAGTTAAGCTAAAAAAGTGGCTCTTGGCCAGGCCCCTAAATAGCTTCAGGGTAGGAGCTGGTCACCAGAAAACACCTCCATGTGATTACATGGCAGGAACTTTCAGCTACCTGACATCTGGGAAAGTTAGGAGGATGGGTGAATTTAATCAAGTGACTAATGATTTAATCAACCACACTTACATAATGAAACCATAATGATAAAAAACAAAAACAAAACAAAACCAACCCAAAATACCTCAGGACACTGAGGTTTGGAGGAGCTTCTTGGCTGGTGAACATATCCATGTACTGGAAGGGTTAGGCACCCTGACTCCATGGGGACAGAAGCTCCTGCACTTAGGCCTTGCTTCCAGATCTTAACACCCTATATATCTCTTTATCTGGCTATTCATTTATATCCTTCATAATGAAAATTTAATCACAAGTATAGCATTTTCTTGAGTTTTGTGACCCATTCTAGTGACCTGAAGAGGGGCCATGGGAATGCCCAAATTTGTATCCAAATCATATAGAAGTACAGGTGTTCTGGGGAATTCACTTGCAACTAGAGTCTGAAGTCAAGGACAGTGTTGTTGGGGACCCTGCCCTTTAACTTGTTGGATCTGGTGCTAACTCTGGGAAGTTAGTGCCCAAATTGAATTATAGGACACCTAGCTTATGTCAGAGAGTCGGTGTTGCACTGCAGAGGCCATTATACTGCCCACACACTTGTTCTTTTTAATCTTGTTACCTGTGGGAGAATGAAAAACATGATCATGATATTTTGCAGCATCTCCCAGTAAGAAGTGAAATCTCTATCCCACGCTTTGAATCTGGGTTGACTTTTGATGTGCTTTAACCAATAGCATGTGGCAGAAGTGACACTAGGTTACTTCTGAGACTCATCCTTGAGAGGCTCAGCCCTCTTGGAACACTTCTTCTAGCATGTGAAGAAGCCAAGGACTAAAGCCCACATGAAGAAAAATGCCCAGTCACCTAGCCACACCATTTGAGTGAGATTATCTAGCCTCAGCTGACAGCAGGTGCTTGGTGAGCCTAGCAGAAGAACTCCCATTCAACCTACTAAATCATGAGAAATAACAAACTGTCATTTCAGCACTATATTTTAGAGTGATGAGTTATGGATTGATAGATAACTAACACCTCTTCCCTATTTCGGAACATCAATCCCTGGATTAGATGTTAGATTTTTGGATATTTAAGTAAAGGATCAATATTATTATAAAGCACAAGGAGAATCCCACTTTAAAAAATAGTGTTGGGTGATCCAATGTTCACTAAATCTGTAATGGCTTTCAAATGGAACATTTATATTGAGGGGTGGGGGAGTTATAGTTTATGCTTAAAAATGACTTATAACAATTTTTTTAAAAAACTGATAGAATGAGGAAATGAGGGAGGTGGCACTATTTACGTGAGGATTTTCTACAAGTTTCCTAGAATACAGCATCTTTGCTGCACTAAGTGACCTAAGAAAAATGGCTTTATACAGTAAATATTGAAATGCTACTAGATCTAACTGCATGTTTGGTACTGGTGTAACAGAATAAAACCACACAAGATTAGAACGCTTGGGTCTTGGTTGTCTCTGTTGTTAACTAGCTATGATGGCCTCTCTCTGGACTTAATTAGCTAATTTATGAAATGAAGGTACGAGGGCTTTCTCTAAGCAATGACAGAGTAGGTAATTTAAATTGACATCCATGTTGGGGATAACTAGAATAGGTAAACAAAATACACAGACTATTTGCCTAAAGATATTGGAGAGCTAACAAGACAGTAGAGAATTACTGGGCCAGAATCCAGGAGAGGGGGAAAGCCACCAAGGAGAGCCCAGGTTTGAGACTGCCTTTTTTTTCCTGGGGGAATTTGCCAACTCCAAAGGAGGTGGATGAAATGAGTAGAGGTTTTGGCAACTTTATGGGGCTAATGGGGAAAAGATTGGAGACTAAGGCCTGAAAAGGAGGAAGCCATGAATAAATCCCTCTCACTTTAGGTTGGGATCCTGCCACTAAAAATAAGGATGAATCAGAAGTAGGCAGTCCCTCAAAAGGACCATGTTCAGCTTTGAATCACCTCAGTCCTGAAAACTAGAATAGCTGATTTAGAATACTATTGCTCCTAGGTATCTAATAGAAGCAAATCTTTCCTGGAGAAAAGTGGCATAAACTTGGTTCCCCAATTATTTATAGAAATAATTTTGCAAATATAATATTTTGAACCAAATAAAAAAACAGAATATAAGGAGTCAAGATAACATGAATTACAAGTAGCCAAATAAAATATAAAATAAATAGACCTGTAAGAGTACAGATATAGGAATTATCAGATAGAGCTATTAAAATAACTATGCTTGGTATATTCAAGATGACAAAAGGCAAGAGTGAGAGTTTTGAATAGAACCAGAAACTATAAAAAGAAACAAACTAAATGGAAGCCTAGGACTGAAAAATATAATAATGGAAATTAAGAACTCAGTGGATCAGTAGAAGAGTAGATTAGAAATAGCTGAAGAAAAAGAGACTGAACTAGAAGGTGAGTGAGAAGAAATTTTATGGAATGAAGCATGAAGAGACAAAAAGATAGATAACAAAGAAGGGAGGTTAAGAGGTATAGAAGATACAATGAGATGTTCTAAGTAACTGGTATAAGTCCTGAAGAAAAGGAGACAAAGAGGGGCAGAATAAATATTTGAAGAGATAATAGGTAAGAATTTGCTAAAACTGATGAAAAAGAATCAAGCCACAAACTGAAGAAATCTAACAAACTCCAAGTAGATTAAAAAATCCACACTTAGGCATATCATAGTAAAACTTCTGAGATTCAAAGAAAAGTAGCCAGAGGGAAAAAAAGATTATCTTAAGGAGCAACAAATAGAATGACAGCTGACTTCTCAAAGGAAACCATGGAATCCAGAAGACAAAGGACCATTATCTTTGAAATGCTGAAAGACACTGGCAACCTAGAGTTTTGTACCAAGCAAAAAGTATTTTTCAAGAATGAAAACAGTATAGAAATATTTTCTGGTAAACAAAAACAGAGAATTTGTCACTTAGATCTCAAATATAATGGGGTGAAGTTCAGACAGAAGAAAATTATCCTAGATGAAAGGTTAATAATACAGGAAGACCAGCCTGGGCAACTTGATGAGACCTTATCTCTACAATAAATAAAAAAATAAACCGGGAGTGGTAGCGCACACCTGTAGTTCCAGCTACTTGGAAGGATGAGGTGGAAGAATCACCTGAGCCCAGCGGGTCAAGGCTGCAGTGGCCATGAGCATGCCACTGCACTCCAGCCTGGGCAACAGAGTAAGACTTCAACTCAAAAAAAAAAAAAAAAATACAGGAAGAGAAAAAAAGAAATGATAAAGAAGTAAATAAATCTAAATAGATATTGACTATATGTAACAATAATGTCTTATTGGCTTTAAATATATATTTAATTTATATATATAATTATGCGTGTGTGTGTGTGTGTGTGTGTGTGTGTGTGTAACTAAAATACATGACCAAAATAGCATATAAGTTAAGAGGAAGGTAAAAGGAATTAAAATGTTTGATTGGCCTTGCATTTTCCAGGAAGGAGGTAAAAGTACCAAACAATATTAGATTTTTATATTGAAGACATAGTATAAAAAGTCAAGTAACCACCAAAATAATATTAAGGTATAAATCTTCCAAAATAATAAAGAAAATAAATAGAATGAAAATAACTGTAACATTGGGGGAGGGGGAAGGGTACATTCTTAGGTCCAACTAACCATTCTGACTCAAAAGACTCAGGCCACATTTGGCACCAATCTCCTCAGAAGGATAAGAAGAAAGCTTGCCAGCTGGCAGTGTTATCATTCTTGCAGCAGTTCACATAACATCAGGTGATAGCTCAGGTACAAGGAGATGAGATCTACATTGAGGAGGTATGGGAGATGCCCTTGGCTTAAAAGCCTCATGCCTCAATATCTTTTAAAACAAGCCAGCAGATATATCTTCCGGGGTTCCTGCAAAGGACATGCCTACTACAAGAGTCACCAAGCTCAGGCAAACCCAAAGTATGTCATTCCCACCAGACATTTATCATTCTCCCAGGATAGATGCAATTTACTAACGGGTAATTTTTACCATAAGCAATGTTGCTTAGTGATATAGTTGATATATGTTTTAGTAGGTCACCAGAGGAACAGAGCTAGGAATTTAACTGAGGTTAAGTCAAGCATAAGGAATAGAGTTTTGTTTACCTTTTGTGCACAATAATCAATAAAAGAAGGTTGGAAGGGGAGAAAAACAGAAGAGTCAAATAGAAAGCAATTATGAGATGGCTGATTTAAATGTAATATATGGTAACTACATTAAAAGCACATAAACTAAATGATTTATTTGAAAGACAAAAATTGTCAGAATGAATTAAAAAACCAAAACTAACTATATGCTGCTTATGAGAGACATACTTGAAACATAATGGAATAGGAAGATTGAAAGTAAAAGGATGAAAAGATACACCATGCAAACCCTAGTCAAAAGAAAAGCTGGCATAGTTATATTATTCATGCAAAGAAGACTTCAAGGCAAAAAGCACTATGGAAATAGAGATGTTTCATAATAATATATGACTCAAACACCATGAAGATATAACAGTTCCAACTTGAATGAACCAAATAAATTCTCTAGATATTCAAATGAAAAACTGAAGGTAAAATAAGGACAAGTAGACAAATTCAGAATCAAAGTAGATTTTAACACACCTTTTTAACATTGATCAAACAAAGACATTAGTAAGAAAACAGAAAAGTTGGACAATAGAATTAGCAAACTTGACCTAATGGAATACTGAATGCAAATTATTTTTAAATGTAAAATGTAAAAATTTTAAATTTTTAAATGTAAAAAATGTATATATAGCAAATTTAGCAAATTTTTAAGAATTGAGTATGCCCTCTGACAAAACAAGACTAAGCTAGAAATCAGAAGCAAAAAGATAATTAGAAAATCCTGTATGTTTGAAAATTAAGACAAATACTTCTAAATGACCCTTACAAGTTAAAAAAAATTACAATGTGAATTAGAAAATATTTTGAAATGAACAATTTATAAAATCATGTGGGCAAGGCAATCTTAATATAAGGCATCATCTGAGATATATAAGCAACTTTACTAAACAGAAACCAGTTGAATGGAATTTTACCAGTTTTGAATGATTATGCACAGAAAGTGATAACACTGGATGAGACACTAACAACCAACTAAGGGGTGAGGGAAGTCCTTTCATCCTGTTCAGTAATAAAAAAGTCTTTGGATAAGGAATCTGGTGGGAATACTTTCTCTATATTTAATCAGCATTCTGTCTCAATTTATAATGCCGCCTCCTCTCTCATTTATAAATATCCAGACTGACTCAGCCTAAGAAATCCTAAATTTGGCAAATTCAGTGTCTTAAAAAGGTTAAATTACAAAAGTTAATAGTGATCCTATTCTCTTGAACTTTTTAACCTATCTCCCTATATTTTATGTGAAAAGTATCATTTATGAAAGTACACCAGTTTGTATATTAGCCAGAAGACACTATTTAAATATAATCTATTTAACCTGCTTTGAACACTGTTAAATAAAGTTGATGCAAGTTCAAGTTCATTTAGTTATTTACTGACCACCAGTTTATAGTACTTTATTAGGTATCAAGAATTACATAAAATTAATAGAGCCCATTCTGTATATTCAAAAGACTTATAATCTGGATAGGAAGACAAGTCATGCATTTTAAAAATTGCATGAACTCTGAGAAAATAATGGAGGACTAGGTAATATGTATCAATCTTCCTGATGAAGTTACTACAAAAGGTGCTAGACAAAATGTGAGGAAAGGTCTTCTTAAATGCACCATAGAACTTTAAGATAGTGAAGAAATACCTGGCCAAGATGAGGACTAAATTTAGAGGAGTGAGCTAAGTCTTCAAGGTTGCTTTTGTCTTAGAAGCTACTATTGATCTGGAAAAGACAGTTGCAAGGCTTTTAACTCTTTCGGGACTAGGGGAATGAAAGAAAGTTGGAGCCTGAGACCTTAGATGAGGGACTGTGCTTTGGTGTGGAATCCTGAAGAGCTAAACCTGGGAGTTAAAGGTGAATGGAAAACAACTAGGCCCTTTCAAGGACGGCAGTCTATTCCTGAGCTACTACAGGTCCTGAAATGGGATAAAGATGATCCCAGACTTCAGAATTTGTTTGATATAAACTTAACCTTTCAACTTTTCATTGCCTTATGTTAAGATATCACTAATAAGTAGCATATATCTGGAATCTTTTTTAAAAATCAGATTTGACTTTTATCCATTTACATCCAATGTGACAACTAATACATTTGGATTTATTTCTACCAAATATCCAGCGTTCCTATGTTCTTTTGTTTCCTCTTTCCTATGTTTTCAGGGCGGATTCTTTTCACTCATTCTGAGTTTTTAATTTGGATTTCATAATCTCTATTTCTACTGTTTTCAATGATTACACTAGAAAAGTTTTGCATATATTTTTAACTTATCAGAGTTGTCAGTTAAATGATATTTTCATTTTTTTCCTGAACAACTAAGGACCTTAAACACTTGAGTTACAATTCCCTACCCTTCCAATTTATATGCTATTGTTACGCTAGTTAATTCTAATCTACATTTTTCTTTCTTTTTTTTTTTTTTTTAGTTGGAGTCTCATTCAGTCGCCCAGACAGGAATGCAGTGGCCGCTCCCGGCCACTGCAGCCTCAACCTGCTAGGTTCTGGCGATCTTTCCGCCTCAGCCTTCCAAGTAGCTGGAACTACAGGTGCGCGCTACCACGCCCGGCTAATTTTTGATTTATTGTAAAGATGAGGTTTTGCCAAGTTGCCCAGACGGGTCTTGAACCTGCAGGCTCAGGCAATCCACTCACCTCAGCCTCCCAAAGCACGGGATTACAGGCTGAGCCACTGAGTCTGGCTTAATCTACATTTTTCATCCCACAAAAATACTTTAGAGTTTATTTACATGCATTTACATATTTACTAATGTCTTTGTTTCTCTTTTCTTGTTTTTCTTTTTCTTCCTATTGCCTGATGTCTATCCTTTAGTGTTCTTTAGTGAGGTTCTTGTGTTGATAAACTGCTTTTGCTTTTCAGAAAAAGTCTTTATTGTGCCATTGTTTTTGAAAAATATATTCTTTGTATATGGAATTTTGGTTTACAGTTATTTTCTCACAGCTTAATTGTCATTCCTTTGAATCCAATCTGTCTTTTCTTTGGCTGCTTGCAAGACATTTTCTTTGTTTTTGATGTTCTAGGATTTCACTACGTGTCTACATGGATATTACTTCTAATTTTCTCAACTCAAGATACACTAGGCTTCCTGGTTCTGCTAAGTGAACATCTTTTAATGTTCTTGAAATTCTCAGGAATATTTATTCAAATGTTGTTCCACCCATTTTCTCTTCTTCTATAACTCTGATCAGATGCATGTTAGACCTTTTTATTTTATTTTCCAAGTATCTTAATGTTTCTTTTGTTTCATTTCTTGGTCTCTTTAAGTGGCATTCTGGAGACTTTCTTCAATTCTTATTTTCTTTTCACTATATTTTCTTCAGTTTTGTCTAAACTGATGCTAAGCCTATTCATTAAGTTTTTAAAATTTTAATTACTTAGTTTTCATTTCTATTAATTGTCTAGTTGCTTGCTTTTCTTATATTTTCAGGCCTTTAATTTCTTAAGGCATACTAAACGTTCTCATATTCTGTTTCTGATCATTCCAGTACCAGAGGTTTTCATGAATCTGAATCTGTTGCTTGTTGTTCAGTCTGACTCTCATCTAAGGTATCATGGAAGGATTCTTTACTGTGAGCTCCATATTTTTCTTAGAACTTTGTGGAAATTCTTTAAGGTCTGTTATGAAGGTAGTTTTTCTCAAGAACAAAATTTGTGCTTGCATATTTCAGGTGCCTGACGGCAATATAAGACTTTTAACTAAACTATTGGTTTGAGGTTTTTCTAGGCCACCCAGGTAGTACGAGCTTGGGCTACATACCCTCTTAAAAGCTGGCTTGTAATTACAAATTCTCAAGACAGATTCATAGGCCCTCCACCCATGGCTCTGTGCCAAGGACCAAGACAGGCAGTTTTCCTTTTCCTGATAATGGGGAATGATTTCTAGTTAACTCTAGCTGTAGCCCTTTGAAGAATATGTGTGTGTGTGTGTGTGTGTGTGTGTGTGTGTGTGTGTGTGTGTAGAATCTCTTAATAGACACTACTTTCGGCATACCCTGGGCTTCACTTCAAGGACCCAGTCTTGAATAACTATATTAATAAAGTCACCTACCTCAACAAATCCCTTCAGGGTGAGAGGCAGCTTTAGGGGTCTGATTATTTTTTCCTGCACTCAGCTAACTTGTACATTTACTCAGTTCTTGGCTTGCATATTCCTTGCTTTTTGTTAATTCATGCCTGCATTCAAGAAGTTGAATTTTACATTTTACCTAACACTTCAGTTGTTTTCAGTTGGCTTTAGTGGTCACCTCATTCACCATGTTGCTAGAAAATGCATTATTCATAAATATTTTTGAGGTCTTTTTATCTATGTTTCTAAGTTAAACTGACCTCTAATTTTATTTTATCATATTAATCTTGTATTAAGGTAAAATTAATTGCACAAAATGAGTTAGGTAGTGGCCTCTTTTCTTCCCAGTCTCCAAAACAGTTTGTGTATGATAGGGATGAATGGCACCTCAAAGGTATTATAAAACTCATCTGCAAAACTATCTGGGCTTGATGTCCTTGGCAGAACTGGGGAAAGTTAGATTTATTAGTGATTCAGGATCTTTAATGTATATTCAGGTTTTTCCTTTCTTCTTAAATTAATTTTGATAACACTTTTCTAGAAAACTATTTAAATTTTCAAGTTCATTGGCATGTAGTTGTTCATAATATTCTGATACTTTTAAAAGTCTCTATGATATCTGCAGCTATAGCTCTTTTCCATCCATGATACTGTCTTTTCCTTATCAGTTTTATTAAAGGTCTATTTGATTACTTTTTTGATCTATTATTTTTAATTTTTGCTATTAAAAATTATTTTCTTACTTTTTTCAAGGTTTTTTTTAAAAAAAATTTTTATTATAAAGATGTGGGTACATTTCAGGTTTAGGTATATAAACACTGATCATGCAGGTACCCTTGCTGATGAGGTATGCCCCTCCCTCC
>CAUYQG010055173.1:0-15588 GCA_963574415.1 Tarsius wallacei | reverse complement strand
TTCATAGCATTCCCTGACTTTATTTTTGACATTTCCAGGGTGTGTAGTGACATCCTGTTTCTTCCTGACATCGGTTCTTTATGTCTTCTTTCTTTTATATTTTGTTAGTCTTGCTGGATCTTCGTCGATCTTATTGATTTTTTACAAAGAGAGAGCTTTTTGTTTCATTGCATCTCGATTATTTTTTTCTGTTTTCAGTTGTACTGGTTTCTGCTCTCATCTGTACTGTTTCCTTTCTTCCGCTTGATTTGTGTTTCTTTTGATCTTCTTTTTTAAGTTCTTGAGGTGTGAGTTTAGATAATGATTAGAATTTTTCTTGTTTCTAGTGGAAGCATTTAGTGTCATGATTTCCTTGTCAGTATTGCGTTAGCTACTACATTTCAGTGAATCTGGTGTGCTTTCATTTTCATTTCAGTTCAGTATATTTCTTGATTTCCTCTATGGCTTCCTTTTGACCCATGAATTATTTGGAAGTATGTCGGCTAGTTTCTAATTTGTTTGAAAGTTTTCCTGTTATCTTTCTCTCATCGATTTCCAATTTTATTCCGCTCAGCCTGAGTTTTTTGATATGTAAAATGGGGATAATAGTAGAATTTATCATATAGTATTGTCATGAGGATTAAATGAGTTAATACTTAGATCTGTGCCAGCACAGAATAATTACTACTCTGTATTATTGCTGCTATTTTAATAATTAAGATCTTCTAGGTACAGCGCCACACGCCTGTAACCCCTGCACCCTGGGAGGCCAACAGGCAAGCATTTCATGAACCCAGGAGTTCGAGACCAGCCTGGGCAACAAAGCGAGACCTCGTCTCTACAAAAAACAGATTAACCAGGTGTGGTGGCATGCTCCTGTAGAGCCAGTTACTTGGGAGGCTGAGGTGGAAGGATTGCTTGAGTCCGGGAGTTTGAGGCTACAGTGAGCTATGATCATGCCACCATACTTCAGCCTGGGCAACACAGTGGGAACACAACTCAAAAAAAAAAAAGAAAATCTGTTGACAAAAAGTTGCCAAAACTCTGTAAAATATTTAAGATGGTCTATTCTCAAGCCAGACTTGAGGACGCAAGCCCGGGCATACCCATCCTCAGGAGGTCCTGAGAATGCGTGCCCACTGTGGCCAGATGGAGGCTTGGTTATACACAGTTTTGGGGTGGTAAAACTCTAAGTCAATACAAGTGAGATTCTCATTAGTTTGGCCAGGGGAGGAGGATATTTCCAAGTGGGGAGGGGGTTTGCGGGTCAGAGGTGGGTTCAAAGATTTCTTGACTGGTAATATGTAGTTCTTATCAGGAGATAAGGTGGTATGCTGAGACAAGGGTGTGAGACTCTTGGCTTGTTGCTGTGTAGATGAAATTAAGATATGGTTGGACTTCAGAGAGGACAGACAGATATCTCACAAGGCTCCCTGGGAGTCCCGTAATCCATAAGAGATGGCTTTTCAGGGCCATAAGTTGCTTTGATTTCCTTCTTTGTTTGTTACATGATGTCATGTCAGAGTCCAGTTGGAAAACAATAGGGTAATAAAACCCTGTTTGGTGAGCCCTTATCAGGCAGTAACTTCCCAAGCCTCTTACTTAGGAATCTGGGTAAGATAAAAAGATTCAGGTTTAGTTCTCGGATCGTATACACATTCCTTCAGAAAATAGAATAATGTAAGAAAAAGCCCTCCAAGTGATTGGCTAAAGCTGGCTTAACTTTTGATACCACAACTGGTAAAAGAGAGGATATGAAATTAAAATTATAGAACCAGTTAGTTACGAATATAGATGCAAAATCCTAAGGAAATTATCTTCAATCATTTCAGTTGTGTATTAAGCGTTAACAATAACAATCACGATACTTCATGAGGAGATTTTCAAAGTTAAAAGAAAATCTACCAAAGCAAATCACCAGGAGAAGTAAATTTGAAAAAAGAATAGCCTCTTAATAGATATAGACATATATGACGAAATTTAGTAGTCAGTCATGAAAAAAAAATCAGCAGCCTAAGAACATAAAATGAATTCTTAAACCTGATTAAGGATCTTTATTTTAAAGATGCAACAACAAATAATACATATGATAGTGCAACAGTCTCATAAACTCAGGAAACAAAACATTTTGACTGTTCAACACTAGGCTATTCTGGAGAGCTTCAGCAGTGCAATAATTGAATAAAAGAATGTGAAGAATAAAACTTAGGAAAGAAGAAGTGAAACTAATGGTATGTGATAATTTACATAGATGAACCTAAGAGTCTTTATTTATTTACTTATTTATTTGCAGCCTCACTCTGTCACCCAGGCTGGAGTGCAGTGGCACGCTCGCAGCCACCACAGCTTCCACCTGCTGGACTCAGGTGATCCTTCTGTCTTAGCCTTTCAAGTCACTGGAACTTCAGGCATGCACCACTACCCTGGCTAATTTTTAAACACGGTAGATGTGTTTCCAAGCCAAAAATGCAAGCTGCATGAAGATAAGTAATGCCGAGAAAGATGGTCCACAAAATTGACGGTGAAAAGTTAGGGTCACCTTGGGGAATGCAACTTGGGGAAAAAAAGACTTTAGAATATTTGTTTCAGGATTTTAAAATCCACTTCTTGTTCATTCACTCATCAATAAATACACATAGAGCCCTATCACGTATACCCCTGTCAGGCGCCGTTCTAATTACCATGGCATGTGAGAAGGTCTGTGGGTGAAGCACAGCTGTGCTCTAGTGTGACCGGTGCTGAATTTGTAGGGTCTCAGGGGAAAGAGAACTCTATGGTATTAATAATCCGGGTTAACACAGGTGTTGGCGAGTCAGCCCTTGGATTCACTTTTTTCTTCTGCCAAACGAAGGGATTCCTATGACTGTATGGAAAACATCTGAGTTTCTTGTACTTGGTGCTTTTTCTCTCTAGAGAGCTGGGTAACACTACTGTTTGTTCCAGAAAAGTTTAGCAATTTAAGGTAGCAGACAGTCAAAGTGTTCTTTGAAGAATCTCCAACATTTGGGAAAGTTAAATTAAAAATACTTGTATTAGTCCCTATGCTGCTGTTAACCTATTTTATTAACCAGGTTGACTTCCATTCTTTTTACTGTCCAATTGTGGTCTAGGTCAAGGATCATTCACTGGTTATCTAAAGGAAAAGCAAATGTGGCTATTTAGAATGCAAACCTTAGCATTTCTCATTCTGGTCAACTCAGTGGGTGATACCGTTAGGTCTGAGCCAAAATGCAGAAACTTGCTTCCCAATAGCTTGACCTAAAATAAGGATAATAGAGGAGCTATTTTCTTTGGTTTCCTTTCACAATTGCTTTGGGTTTTTTGTTTGTTTGGATAAAAACACCAAGGATCCGTCCACCAGTTGGTTAAAACATAGTTCTTGAGGAATCCCTTCCTTTCCCAGATGCAGAAAACAATTCTGTTTACGTTAGTGCAATAAATCTAAGAAATAAAGGAACTAGTGTTACCTCTTTGTCCAGTTGATAATAAAGATCTTTGTGAAACTTACATTTCAGAGGTGTAGTCATCCAGCTCTACAAAATGGACGCTTTTTACAAGCACCAATTTCCTCCGGACTTTTCGATATTTCAACTAAATAAAGTTACTAGTGGCTGTTTGTTAGTGGTCAAAATCACAGCCCTTTCCTATTGGCCTCAAAAGGATTAGTTTATATTTCCGTCTCAGTTTTAAATGGTTTTCCCATCTAATATTTCTTCTGGTTTTTATAGCAGCCTCGTGAGATAGGCAAGTATAATCATTCTTATTTTGTGTATGAAGAAATAAAATCTCCAAGAGATGTGATTTTTCAGAACTGAGTCTTCTGGATCTTTGCTTAGTGCTCTTTTATTACATCTGTTCACTTAAACATTTATGCATCAGCACGTATTTATTGAGTGTCTACCTTGGCCATGCTTTATTGCAGAAACTACGCTCCTATCAAGTTTGATTGTCACTGCTTTTTATAAGTATTAGAAAGATTTGTAGTGACAAGAGCTTTCAGTATTAATTCTGAAGAGAACATTCCTAGTTTATTTCTTTAGTTTTAAAAAGTAGCCTATATTATGATTACAGTTTGCCCAGATGTCAATTTTGGTAATGCATTTAGCCCACATTCCTGAGAATTTAAATATCAATATTTCTGATATTGAAAGCAATAAAGTTAAAATTGATTTATTTTTATTTTCCATTAATCAGATTCATTTTTATGTTTTGTCATTATAATCATATAGTATTTGAATTTTTCTCTATGCATATGCTTTTCTCTAGTCATAGTATGCACATAGCTATGTATGTTTTTATGATAGCTTTTTTGAGGTATAATTCGCGTACCCTACAATTCACCCATTTGAAGTGTACAATTCAGTGGTTTTAGTACAGTCACAGAGTTGTGCAACTGTCACCACAATCAATTTTAGAAACTTTTCATTACTTCAAAAGAAACCCCATACCCATTGGTAGTCTCTCCTCATTTCCCTCAATTCTCCCAGCCTTATAGAATTTCTGTCTCTGTGGATTTACTGATTCTGCACATAAAGTGAATATTGGCTAGCAAACATCTCAAACATTTTCCCCTCGTGGGCAATGAATCTGGCTTGCAAGATGATAAAGTCAGACCCTTGATTATGAGCTATGAGCTGCTTTAAAAATTACTAATCCACCAAATATTAGAAGCCCACAATTTTTATCCACCAAATACACTCTAATATGCTCTAACATGTTTTCTCCAAGTTCTTAATATGATCAACCCTTTCCTATTAGATATAAAAACGTTCACTTTTTCCCTACAAATCTGTATCACAATATTCTGATTCTTTTTTCTTTGGTAACTTTCAGGATCTTGTTAATGCAAAGAAATAACTCGAGAAGTAGGTAATGGGAAGCCGGAGTGAATCCGGCATCTCAGCTTCCTTCCTGTTCCTTATAGCCAAGGACATCTCAGCTCACTGTTCACATCCCGGTATGACACAAGGTTTTTCCCTCACAAGTTTATTTGGTTGTTCTACACCATTCATTGACATGATCTTCACTTTTGAATTACTATGGCACTTTTATATCAAAAATCAATTGATCACACATATATGGGTCTATTTCTGGACCCCATTCTGTTCAACTGGTCTGTTTTTCTGTCGTGCCAATACTAGACCATCTTAATTACTGTAACTTTATAATTAAGTCAGATCGTGTGAATTCTTCAAATTTGCACTTCTTTTTCAAGATTTATTTTTTGCTATGGTAATTCTCGCATATTCACATTAACATCAGAATCAATGTGTCATTTTCTACTCCCCAAAAAAGACTCATTGGGACTTTATGCAGATTGCATTGAATCTATATACTAATTTGTGGACAACTGACATCTTAGCAATATTGAGTCCCTAATTCATTAACATGGCATAACTTCATTCACTTTGGTTCTTTTAAATTTGTTCCAGCATGTCTTGTATTTTTAGTGCAAAGTTCTTGTCCACCTTTTGTTAGTTTGTTAAACTTAAGAATATATTAAAAATAGCATATATATTTTGAATTGCAAATCATTTTTTAAATTCGATATTTCCAGTTCTTTTCTGTTGGTATATAGAAATACAATTAGTTGATTTTTGTATATTGAACTTGTATTTTGCCACCTTGGTAAATTGATTTATTAGTTTTGAGATTTTTGTAGATTTCTTTTCTTAAAAATTTGTTTTCTGTGAATAAAACATTTAATCATTCAATTTTTTCCTTTTTGTTTCGCTGTCTTGCCTGAAGGCATTAGCTGGTATCTCTAATATAATGTTTAATAGAAGTGATTAGAATGAATAGCCTTGCCTTCTTGCCAAACTTGAGAGAAAATAATTTAGTAAATCACCATTGAGTATAATGTAGCTGTGGTTTTTCATACAAGTATCAGAAAATGACCACCCTTTTTCAGGTTGAGAGTGCTACTGTCTACTCCTAGTTTTTTGGGAGTGTTCTATATTATTTTTGTGACTATAATAATGATAGATGTGGATGATTAATTTTCTTTGGTATAATACCTTTCTGGTTTTTAAAAATTGATTTTAGAATTGAGGTTATGCTGGCATAATAAAACAGTATAGGGAATGACCATTCCTTTTCTGTTTTCTGTAAAAGTTTGTGTAGACTGGTGTTCTTTTTTTTCTTGAAGTTTGATACAATTCACCATATAAGAATTTTGCCTTGGAGTTGTGAGACTTTTAATTATAAATTCAATTTTTAATAGAGCTATTCAGATTTTTTATTTCATGTGTTCCAGTTCTGGTAAATTATATATTTTAAAGACTTTGTCCATTTAAGTTGTCAGATTGATTGGCATATAGTTGTTTGCAAGTTGTTTCTTGCCTATATGATCTGAAATTATATATTCTTTTTCAAACTCAATGTCAGAAAATTGAGTTATCCCCTTCCCTTTCCAGATTAGTCCTGCTAATGGTTTATCAATTTTGTTAACCTTTCCAAAGGTTAACAATGTCTTTGTTCATTTTCTCTATTGTTTGTTTTCTATTTAGTTTAATTCTGTTACCTTTATTTCTTGTTTTTAGTTATTTTGGTTTAATTTGCTCTTCTTTTTCTAGTTTTTAAAACTAGAAACTTAAATGATCAACCTTAATTTTTTTTACTAATACCTGTATTTAAAGCTATACATTTTCCTCTAAGCACTATTTTAGTGGAACCCAACAAATTTGGTGGGCTATATCCTCATTGACATTGAGTTATTTTATCCATTAGTTATTTAGACATATTTTAGTAATTTTTAATATTTGGGGGGTTTTGAGTTACCATTTGTTATTGATTTCTGATTTAATTCCATTTTTGTCAGATAATATAGTCTTTAAAATTTCAATCTTAGAATACTTACTGAGACATACTTTATGGTCCAGCATATTGTCTATTTTAATGAATAATTCATGTCAACTAGAAAACAATGTGTATTCCAGCAAAAGAAACCATAAAGAGAGTAAAGAGACAACTCACAGAATGGGAAAAAATATTTGCAAACTATGTATCCAACAAAGGCCTAACATTCAGGATGTACAAGGAGCTCAAATGAATTGACGGGAAAAAAACCATAATGCTATTAAAAAGTGGGCAAAAGACATGAACAGACACTCCTCAAAGGAAGGCATCCAAACAGCCAACACATATGAAAAAATGTTCAGCTACACTAATCATCAGAAAATGCAAACCAAAACCCCATAAGAGGTACTACCTCCCACGGGTCAGGATGGCTATCGATAAAACAGTTAAAAAGACAACCGGTGTTGGCGGAGACCGCAGAGAAAAGGCAAGTCTTCTCCACTGTTTGTGGAAAGCAGTGCAGCATTTTCTCAAAGAACTAAAAAACTGAGCTGCCGTACAATTCAGCAATCCCTGTTGTGGGAATACATGCAGAGGAACACAAATTGCTCTCCCCAAAAGACACCTGCACATATATGCTTGTGGTAGCACGGTTCGCAATAGCCATAACATGGAATCAACTCAGATGCCTCCTGAAAGTGGATTAGGTAAAGAAAATGTGATACATGCACATGATGGAAGACTACACAGCCGTCAAAAAGAACACAGTCATGTCCTTTGCAGCAACACGGACGTGGCTGGAGACCATCATTCGCAGTGAACCGTCACAGAAACAAAAAACACTGCATGTTCTTGCTCATAAGCGGCCCATGAACACCGGGCATGCAAGAACAAAGGTGGGAAAACAGTTGGTGCTGGGCACTGCATATGGAAGGAAAAAGGGAAGAGGGATAAGGAGCACAACCTCCCCCACCCCACTGAGTATCACATCCACTATGGGGGAGAGAGAGGCCTTTAGGATACCAAACCTCATCTGTACACAATCCTCACAGGTACCCACAACTCGAAAAAAAACCCCCGAAACTTTTAAAGAAATAGAACTCCCTTTTTGGAAGAAATGTTATGAAGAATCACAATTCCCATCAGATGAAATATATAAAATAAATAAGAATATTTAAAATAAAGAAAACAGATGTTTAGAAGTGTTTCCTATGTTACGTGCTGTTGTTTTTGAAAGTTATGTAGCTTGTCAGGCGTGGTGGCTCATGCCTGTCATCCCAGCACTTCCATTTTAATATCTTTGCTGGCTTTTTATCTATTCCTTTTTGCATTATTAGTTAAGCTTATTTAGGAATTATAGTATATATCTTTTACCTATTACAGTTTACGTAAAATTCATTCTGTATGTATTCATGCAAAATTCCAGTCATTCTTGCTATCTTTCATTTTATTGTCAAACATTTAACATCAACATGCATAACAAATTCTATAATACAATGTTATAGTTACCTGGATAGTTGCCTTTTTTTTTTTTTTGAGTAGGAGTCTCACTTTGTCACCTAGGCTGGAGTGCAGTGGCAGGCTCACAGCCACCGCAGCCTCGACCTGCTGGGCTCAGGCGATTCTTCTGCCTCAGCCTTCCAAGTAGCTGGAACTACAGGCATACGCCACCATGCCTGGCTGGTTTTGACTTATTATAGAGATGAGGTCTTGCCAAGTTGCCCAGACTGGTCTTGAACCTGTGGGCTCAGGCAATCCTCTCATCTCGGCCTCCCAAAGTGCTGGGATTATAGGCGTGAGCCACTGCACCCGGACTGGTAGTTGTCATTTCTGATGCTCTTTTTAAATTCCAATATACCCAAATTTTCTTCTCCTGTTATTTGACTTAAGGTTGAAGACTTTCTTTAGGCTTTCTTTTTAGAATGAAGACATTCTTTGTGTATGCAGGTTTTGTTTTTTAAATGAGTTCTTTCAAATTTCATTTATACAAACATGTTTTCATTTCAACTTCATCTTTGAATGTAATCTGTATTAGACATGAACGTTTAGGTTGATAATATATATGTGTTTTCCTTTTAGCATTCTAAAACCGTTATTCAATGTTCTCTGACCTTTATTATTATAATGATGTCAGAGTTCTGCAGACTAGCGTTGCTCCCTTGTGCCTAGTGAACTGTCCTCAAATTCTCATCTGCTTTAGTAGCTCAGAACTTACTCACTTAGTGATATGATTGTTCAGTGTTGGTCCCACCTCTCTGCACCATGCCAGAAAAGTCAGGCAGAAAGTCAAAATGAACGTGGAACTCACCCCAATGTTTTCCTTGTCCCAAGTACTGACCTTCCTGTTGTTGAATGCCTGACAATTGTTGACTCATACATTTTGTTTTCGGTGGGAGGGCAAGTCTGGGACCATGTATCATGTCATGATGTAGCTTTGATTATTTTAAAAAATAGGTCAGTATACCTAAATGGAGCACATTTAATCATATTCTATATTTCATAAACATTTTTCTTTCTTTCTTTTTTTTTTTGCTGCCTTTCACTTTTTTTGCTGTCTTTCTTGTATGGAGAAATTAATTTAAATATTCATCACCAGTCTTCATATTAAGCAATGAAAAAATTTGTTTCCAAGGAATCCCACCCAAAAGTCACTAAGGCATAGTTTAAAAAAAAAAGATAAAATAACCAATATTTCAGGAGGAAAAGGCAAAAAGCAAATCAGAGACAAAGGCTAAAACAACCTGTGAAGATAAATGACAGATTATTTAATTATATATATCTAAAAAGAATTAGGAAAAAAATTTGTGATCATGACAAATCTCAGGGAACAATTTAACCTACAAACAACACTCATTATTGAGAAAATGTAGTAGGATTAGTATTTTAGTGACTTTTAAGGTCTGAGTGTAATCATTATTCCATTTACTAAGTAAAGTTGCGACTTTGTGCAGTGTAGTTAAGAATAGTCAGGAAGTTACATGTTGCCACCCATCCTGATTTTGGGATGTGTCACAGATATTTCTGGAGTTTAAATCTAAGTCAGCTATCACTTTTAGGACATTTCACACAGGCCCAACATAATCTGGGAATCTTCCACATGTCACTCTTTACACTCACTTATTTTTTCTTCTAGAGTTAATTCTTTCTAATAACTCTGCATTATTTATCTTCTAATGTTTTCACTTCTGTTTTCTCCTTTTCCCATGACTGAGTTAGTGTATGTCTTAAAAACAAATCAGAGTAAAAACTTAATAATATTATTATACTGGATAAAAAATGGGACTAGATGGCTTCAAAAAATCCTTGATGGAGTAATCACTTCAAAATCAAGAAGTTTTTAAAAATAATAAATGGATAAATATGGCAGCCTGCATTCATTTGGAAAAGGAAAACCACATTTGATAATGTACTTTGTAAAACGGAAAAAAAGATAGACACAAAGTTAAAATTGTTATTAATGTCCAACAACTCTTTTCTTTTCAGAACAGTTATTTGCCACTACATAGAAGAGATGAAGAAAGAATCTAAAAATATTTCAACGGTCACCATTGCTGCCTGTTTATTTTACTGCTCGTTACGAGGTAGATGTTATAAGGTAAAATCATATTGCTTCTTTTGTTATAAGAAAAACCATATTGCCACCTAGTTATGGCTGCATTTAATTCTCTTTTAATATTTTATTTTAAAGAGATGGAGTACAATTCAGGATTAGGTATACAAGTGAACATCGTATAGGTAAAGTTTGGGCCTCCCTTTGGTCTCCACTTTGCCTGGATTGAGATCAAGTATGCTTGTGGATGTTGTGCCCCCCCCGCCACCTGCCCCCACAGTATTCTGCTCCTGCCAATCCCTTTCTTATAGTATCATGATAAATGTTCAGTGTCTGGTTATGAGTGAGAACTTGTGGTACTCTGTTCTTTGTGCATTCAATTCTTAATTTATGGATAAAATGTTAGCAATATGGCCCTAGAATATGATTATCAGATTTTTTTTTTAGAGATGATGGTCTTTTAGCTTGGGAAAGATTATGGTTCTATACACAGGATCAGAAACAAGAATTGAAGAGATTTTTTTTTAGGAACTAAAAAAAGCTATGTAGAAAATATTTTTATGATTATTTTCTTTTTCATTTTGGTTTTTAATTCCTAGTTAGTTTAGTTTTCTCCTTTCTATAAACTTCCTTCTTTCCTCACAAAAGCTAAAGTAATATTTTAATGATTATATCTACCACTTATAAACATATATTGTTTTATTTAAAAGCATGTTTCCAATAACAAAAATCAAGCCTTGTAGGTATTATATGCAAAAGTTGACACATTGTGAACTTAATTTAACACTGACATTATGAAATAATATCTTTATGTTGGTGTGGACTTGAAATACAGCCTAAGATGGAATCTTACAGTGATAATAATCCATACAAAAAGAAAAGAGCCAGGAATATATGGAAAAATCCAGGAA
This sequence comes from Tarsius wallacei, assembly GCA_963574415.1. Taxonomy (NCBI): domain Eukaryota; kingdom Metazoa; phylum Chordata; class Mammalia; order Primates; family Tarsiidae; genus Tarsius; species Tarsius wallacei. Next base: position 4,350 of record CAUYQG010055173.1, on the reverse strand, counting down.
TGTTAGCATCAGAAATATAACAGCAAAAAAGATAGAGTATCATAAATTTATAATGCAATCGTATGCTTAAGTAGAAGGATAGTTTTTCTTATTAGTTTGTTTGAACTTTTAATATAGTAAGGATGTATTTTGTGTCATATTTGTGAAGGCTATTTTTTCCAGCTTGTTAGGTTATGGTAATCGTTTCTAATAAACATATCCCACCAACACTGAGATAAATGTGCGGTGATTAAATAACTTGGTGCTTTAGACTTTTATAAATGAAAGATAACTGCATGCCTCACTTAGGTCTTTAAATCTTGTAGATTAATAATGGTTAATTAAGCAATGAGAGTTAGAGAAGAAAAACATAATTCTTTACTCCCATTGTAAGTGAAGAAAATTGAATACATCTGGGACTGAAGGGGAAAGTTTAGTCCTAAACAAGAGGACCAAATAGTTTATTATTAGATTTCAGGGTCTAACAGGTTACACACTCCGAAATCTCAGCCTCGACTAATTTTAAGTATAATTTTTTCTTTAAACTATATAAAACAACAGTATATTTCTCCAGTGAAAACTTGTTTCAATTTTTGTATTAACTGACGGATGGTATATTTTCCTCCTTACTTTTTCTTTCTTTGAAATTTTAGTGAGCTTTCCTCTAAATCAGTAGACTTTATTCTTTTTAAAAGATCAGTTTGTATTTTGAAATAGTTTAATCTTTAATTAGTTCCCCTCTGTCGTATTCCTATCTACATGATAGACATTTTCCTCTTAAATAATATTAAGTAGAATATTAAGTTGAACTGTATCAAATTGCCATTTTTGTATGTCAAAAACAGTAAAAATATCATCACTTTTACATGTGGCTTAATTGAATATATTTTGTCATCATTTCATAGCACTATTGTGTTGCAAGAGCATTCTTTCCCTAATTAAACCAAAACGATATTCCTTTTCCTAGCTGGCCATAGTGCTTGATGGTGTCCTCACTCCTCACAGTGGGTAAGAAATAAGTCAAGTATATTTTCAAGCGGCATGACTTTGATCAAGGCCCGAAGTGTCTTAGGGAAGCTCAGCTTCAATGCTCCATCTGATGAACGAATCGTAGCTTCAGAAATTGAAGTATTGAATGCTGTTAGCCTCTCCCAGAACATGAATTCAACTAGTCACCTCCTTCTTCGCGGATTCAGAATTTTAGAACAGAAAGGGACCTTACTGGTCACTTGTCCCATTCTACTGCCAAATTATTAAAAAAATCAATGAAGATGACTTTGCCAGCCAATTCCATGAGTTCAGTTTTTCTCGGTGGAGTTTTGATATTGAAGATGCATGACAATTCCTTGGAGAGGAGAAGATGAACAGTCTGAGATCAACAGCAAGGGAGTAAAGCGTCATCAAAGAGGCCTTCGCTAGAAGAGAGGTAGCAGTGGATGAGTGGTAGTGATGAAAATGCGTCTTTTATCCATTAATTTTTTTATTGCTGATGAGTCATGGGCGTGGAGAAGCATTAAGAATGAAGTGTGCATGATGACCTTAAGGATTCCATTATTCCATGGGCATGTGCTCAGGCCAGGAACAAACACCTATTTCATAATAATAGCAAATAAACCTAATATTCATCCATTCTTCTATTAATAATGTTTTAAAAAATTAATAATGTTTTTTGAGTTTATCATATGTCCTAATTTTCTGACTGCTATAGTTTCTTCCCTTTCACTCTGAGAGATGTATTTTTTGATTCTACTGGAAATTTTTTTTGTAAAAAGCTGATTTTTGTGCTCATATACCCCCCTCTTGCTTATGAGAGAGTCTCGCTTATGCAAACACCGATGAGTTCAGAGCTGTATTTCAGACACTGAACACCGCTCCATCATCACGTGCCCCTGTCGCTGATCACTAGTGTGTTCTCTTGGGAACTGTGTCCATCCCAAGTCTGTGAGGCCGCACCAACTCCTATTTCTTCACATGTACATCCTCAAGAACTAGAAAAGCCAAGTCAGTTAAAAAGAAGAAACCCAGGATAATTGCTTTGCAGATTTAGAAATGGCTACAGTTAATTTAATCTGTTGTTTGGATGACTAAGTTCTCATGACAGCCAAATCAACTGTGCCTATGCGAATCCGAGAAATTCGAGCTGGCATCCGCAGCGACCACTGTCTCGCCAAAACACTCATTCCACAGTTGAGCAAGCTGAGGCTTTCAAGTGAAGTAGCCCACTCAAGTTCTCACTCCTAATTCGCGTCTCTTTTCATGGGCTGCCAATAGAAGGGTACACTCATGTACCCTTTCTTCGAGTCTCACGGAAATCACTTCTGTTCTCACTAAGCTTTGATGAAAGGGAACGAAATAAAATGTCCAGCGGAGAGAGGAGAGGAATCACCAAGGGGATTTTTGGGGTCCTGTTTCTGTATTTCTTCGAATGTGGAATCATGACATTCCCATTGCTTCTGACCCTTTCTATTTTCCTGTAAATAGTGATGGAGCAAAACTGCCTTTCAAGTACTGAGTACCACTCCTTTTAGTCCATCCACATCTAATTATTTTTTCTTTTCCTCTTTTGTCAAGTTTCTAGTGTCCGTTGATATTTTTAGAAAACAAATCAAGTGTAAAGCAAGACCATTTTTAAAGTTCCTGGCACAACAGCTGATCAGTCCAAATATTTGTACAATACACGCTGTGCTTCATGGATGACTGCTGATAATTACGTTGAGGCCAATAAGCAAGATTTCCCTCCAAGGCACGGATTGGGATTCAAAAGCATTTGATAGAGACAATCAAATTGGAAAGGATGGTGGAATTTGTTGCAATTAAGCTGGGCAGAGCCGTTGAAATGAGATCCAGATAGCACTGTTATCATCCTTCACTCTTTGTGAGGAGATTGAGTTTTACTTTGCACAAGTGACGCAAATGCATTTTATTAGGAAAAAGATTCCTACGGATTATATAATTTTAAGAAATTGTAATTTTTTTTCTTCAGAGTAAAACGTCAAAAGGCATAAGCACATGTAAAGTTGAAGACTGTGATATATGTGGTTTATGGTTAGATGTGAAGGGAAGAGAGGACAGTCACCAGCCAACATCAGCCTTCCATAGAGTTTTGTGCTTGTTTTGTGTCTGAAAGATATTCAGCAGTTACTTTTTTTCTGAATCACTGTGATGAAAGCATTGCATAGCAAGTGTCTTTTTCAAAAATTTCATTTCATTTTATTTTAAAGTTGTGGGGTACAAGGTCAAGATTGTGTACACAAGTGGTCCAGGTACAAGTGAAACTTGGGCCTCTCTTTGGACCATCCTTCCTGGATTAGGATGGACTAATCCATCCTTCGCCTGGAACAGGGTCAGGCACGCTTTTTGATGTTATGTGCCCTGCCTTCCCTGGCAGTGTCCCACTACTGCCGTTCCCTTTTTTGTCATATGATGATAGGTGTTCAGCGTCCACTTGTGAGTGAGAACACATGGTACTCAGTTCTTTGTTTCTGTGATAGATCACTGAGTATTACAGACGGAGTATTACAGTCCATAATTTTGCCCTTCTTTATGATCGCATAATGTTCCATCATGTATATGTTCCACATTTTACAAATCCATTCCAGATTCGATGAATAGCACAGTTAACTCCACATTTTTGCTCTCTTGAATAGTGCTGCAATAAATGTGTGCGCACAGGGATCTTTTCTGTAGAATGATTTGGGTTCTTCTGGGTATATCCCCAGAAGGGGAATTGATTGCTGGATTGTATGGAAGGTCAATTTTAGATTTTTTAGAAATCGCCACATTGTTTTCCATAGAGGTTGTACTAATTTACACTCCCACCAACAGCGTAGAAGCATTCCCCTTTCTCCACATCTTCACCCGCATCTGTTATTTTTTGTTTTATTAATGATGGCCATTCTCACTGGGGTTAGCTGGTATCTCAATGTGGTTTTGATTTGCATTTCTCGGATGATGAATGAGACTGAGCATTTTTTCAAGTGTCTGTTGGCTGTTTGTATATCTTCTTTTGAGAAGCGTCTATTCATGTCTTTTTTTTTCTAGTCTTTCCACAAGGCCAGATTTTTATTAATGCTATTTCAATTATAAAAACCATGAGCTGCACGGAATGCCTAAGGAGGAAATTCTCCCTAGTACCACCCATTCACTCAGTAGTCAAAACCATGGGTACACAGGCTAAAGCCACGCTCCGGGACAATCAGTATTGCAAACCACACATAACAGTATACTTAATCAATATAAGAATGTGAAAGATTAAACATTCCTTATCAAACAAAGTACTATTATTATTATTATTAATATTTGAGTGGGAGTCTCACTCTGTTGCCCAGGCTGGAGTGCAGTGGCACACTCACAGCCCCTGCAGCCTTGACC
>CAUYQG010055171.1:0-18877 GCA_963574415.1 Tarsius wallacei | reverse complement strand
TTGGAAGGCTGAGGCAGAAGGATCGCCAGAGCCCAGCGGGTCGAGGCTGCAGTGGCCGGGAGCGGCCACTGCACTCCAGCCTGGGTGACAGTGAGACTCCAACTCAAAAAAAAAAAAAGAAAAGTAATACACAGGTAACATCTCTTAAAATGTGTGTGCATTTGTTTGGCGCCCCCTGTATATGTGTGTATATAAATGGGAAAAGGACTAGAAGGATTTGTACCATCATGTGAACATGTTATGATCACTTACATATGAGATTGTAGATGATTTTCATTTTCTTCTGCCAAATTGGGTTTTCTAAATCTTTTGAAATAAGCATGTTTATTACTTCTTTCTTTTTTTTTTAAGCCACTTTTACAAAAAGAAAGAAAACATGCTATAGGCTATTTCTCCCGTATAATAACACAACATGCCAGAAGCGGTGGCTCTTGCCTGTAATCCCAGTACTTTGAAAGGCTGAGACGAGAAGACTGCCTGAGCCCACAGGTTCGATACCAGCCTGGGCAACATGGTGAGACCTCGTCTCTACAATAAATTTTTAAAAACAGCAGGGCAGGGTGGCACACGCCTATAGTTTCAACTACTTGGAAGGCTGAGGTAGAAGGATCACCTGAGCCCAGCAGATCGAGGCTATGGTGGCTGTGAGTATGCCATTGCACTGGGCAACAAAGTGAGACTCTGACTCAAAAAATAATAGTAATAACCTGTATTCCCTGACCTCACTAACCTTGAGTCTCATCCTAGCTTGGAGCAAGTCATTACAAATTTTAAAAAGAGGTTTCATTGTTTAACTGCATTTACTGGGTGCTTGCCACACATACAGCATCACAAATGAGTAGTGGTGAGCTACGAAAGAAGTCAAAGGTATGCTATCTGCCCTCTAGGCGGGTGGGGTGAAACAGAACAGAGGCATAACTGGGGACAAGGAACCAGTTCTTCCAATCACAGGAACTAAAGCAGGTCTTGAAACGAATGATATACCAGAGCATTTGTACAGCTCTCATGGTTCTCCATATCCAGTCTACTCCATCAGTGCCAGAGGGAGGAGACATTGAAGGAAGGAGAAAGGGCCCACAGAGTCTGGTCTTCTTGCTGTCTCTACTAAATGATATTCCCATTTCTAATGTTTTTTCCCTCACTGGAGTGCTTCCAAGTACAACCACCCAATCTCTTTACCTATTCAGGTCTCACTCATTTTACAAGACTCAGATAGAAAACCACTTTCTCCATACAATTCCAGCAACTCATTGAACGCTCAGTGGTCTCTTTCTTCTCTGAACACCCGATTGTTGTGTTGCTTGTATGTTACAGGCAGTGTAGCACTGACAGATAATCCATTTTTTAAAAAATTAGCCTAACAAGTGGGCGAATGAAAAACTATTTGGAAGGTAGTCAGAACTACCAGGAAAAAATTTAGAGAACAAGTCATTCAGTGCAGCACTGTCCTAAATGTATATTTAGTCATCCAATTAATTTTTCATTGAGTACCTGCTGTACCAGGTCCTGTGCCAAGTTCTAGGCATGCAAGACAAATATGGTCCCTACTCTCAGAGACTGGTAAATCAGACAGAATTCCAATGTGATGAATGATGCAAAGGCTGAAGGAGAGGAGACTCTCAGGGGGTTCTGATGTGCAACTTACCTGGGCAGGAGATCAGCAAATGCCGCTTAAGCTAAGGTCTGATGATTGGCGTTAGACAGATAAATATAGAGGGAAGAACATTTTAGGTAGCACGTGCAAAAGTCCTATAGGAAGGTACAGCCAAGGAACCAAAAGAATACCAGTGCTGAAGCTTAGAGAGTTGGAGAGTAACAAAAGATGAAACAGAGAAGTGGGAGACATATCGCAGTAGCCTTTCAAAACCATCAGGCATAATCAGCATAGGCTAGTTTGTGCTGCCGTAATAAGCAACATCACACTCTCAGTAGCTTAGCAAAGAAAATGTCATTCCTCACCCACCTTGCGTGTTCAGAGCAGAACAGCGGGTAGCTCTGTTCACACTGGCACTCAGGAATCTGGACTTGTAAGGCTGGGCCATCTTGTAGCTGCACCATCTGTAACATGTGGGCTTCCTCATTTCCCGGGTGAGGGAAGCATGAGCAAGAGCAAGTTATGTATCAGCAACTAAGTGCCTCGGCTCAGAAGTGACAATTGTTACCCCCACTCAGCTCGTTGGCCTGACCCATAGCCCTACCTGACTTCAGGTCAACTGAGACGTATAGAGGGAACCCGTGGAAGATTTGGTGTGTATCGCTGTCTCTGCCGCATTGTAAGTTGGGATTTGACCCAAAGGCCAATAGAAGTCACTGAAAAGTTTCACATGATCAAATTTGGATTTCTTAAGGGCTGCTCTTGCTGCAATGGGAAGAATGATTTAAAGAGTTGAAAGGAAAACAAAAACAACAGAAAGACCAGTTAGGAAGCTATTGCATTGCACAGTTAGAGATTGTGGCTTAGAACAGGATATTGGAAACAAGTGGACAGAGTCAAGGACCTTTCAGGAGGTAGAATCCGCAGGACTTTGGGATTTACAGAAAGGGAGATGGGGAGAGGAAGTGGTCAAGGACAGTCACACCTTCTGATTCGCGTACCTAAGTCAGGGTTAGAGCCATCTTCCTCTGCTAGGTCAAGCAAGCTTTTCTGAGCAGGAGCAGTTATAATTGAGAGACAACGATTGATTCTCCAATCAAAGGTCAGTTGCAATTAGTACCTAGTTGGACCCATAGGAGGTGCTTAAATTTTTGCGGGAATTTTTGCATGGTCTTCTGGCACTATTTTGAGATGCTTCTCCATAGTTCTGGGAGAAAACGGCACCACTCATTTTATTGCACATTTCTGAAATCCTTCTGTCCAGAACGTCTACATTTAATGATTATTCATCTGAAGACTCTCCCTATCCTTCACATCTAAAATTAGTGAGTACAAGAGCCCTCAAGATTATCATTAAACTAGCCATTGCTTCATTTGTTCTCCTAATTGCTAGGAAGGGGAAAGATAATCAAGTGGTTGCTCTAATCTGGAAACCTGGTTTTCAAAAATTACTTGAAATGTAAATTGAGCTTGTTAAAGCAGTACTTAAATTTTGACTCCAGTCATTTAATTAAGACTAGCACTTGCTGAGAACTCTTTAAATAAGTTTAGAATTACCAATGCCATGCAATGCAATTGGAAAGAAGGAAGGCTTGCTTAAGAGGGTGATGGGGTGCTTTTTGGCATTAATGGGATTTTTTTTGGTTAATGTATCATTTCATTTATTGAATTGCACCTGTGTTAAGAGGTGGAAAAACAAAGGCTGAGCTGATGCTTATTCTTGTCAGGACTTCTCCAGCAGGGCCTGCCTGGGTTGTATGAACCTTGCCCAGCTCAATGAACCTCAAAGATGTTGTTTCAAATGAGTGGGTACGAATTGAAGAGACCCGCAGGTCTACCCCAACAGAGAGATTAATCACGTTGGCAGAGGACAGGGCAGATGCAGCCCTGGCAGAGGACAGGGCAGATGCAGCCCCACGGGCCTTTTATTGACATTGATGTTGGAAAAGTTGATGGCATGCTCTCCTGGAAACAGATCAGGTTGGAGCAGAAAAAAAAGTAACATTTCTTTATAGCTGTGAATGGCTGTATAAAGAACTTTACTCATTCAATTCAAGGAGAGTGTATTGTCCTTTCACTGGGTGATAAATGGAGGGACAGGTGCCTGGGGCATGTAAGTCATTATTCCTAGTTCACATTGCCATCAAGCTTGCCTGAACAATTTCAATGACTTTCTAATTGGTCTCTCTACCTCTACCCAGCACTTCTGAATAACAGCCAGAATGAGCTTTTTATTTATTTTTGTATTTACTTACAGTACAATTTACTCTTTTTGGTGTCCAGGTCTGTAAATGTTGATCAATGCACACAACTGGATAACCATACCACAATCGAGATATAGAAGAGTCCCAACGCTCCCCCTCAAAAAATCCCTTATGCTGCCTCTTTGTAGTCAGTTCCTTCCCTGACTCCCAACCCCTGGCAGCCACCAGTCTGTTTTCTGCTCCTATAGTTTTCTTTTTCCAAAATGTCAAATGAGTGGAATGTTAAAGGGTGTAGTGGTTTGAGTCTGGCTTCTTTCATCTTGTGCACTACGCCACAAGTTATCCATGTTGCTTCATGTTATCAGTAGTTCATCCTTTTTTATTGCTGAGTTGTGTTCCATCGGATAGATATGCTACAGTGTGTTGATTAATCTACCATTTAAGGACATTGGGGTTATTACCAGTTGTTGGCAACTGTGCATGAAGCTGCTATGAACATTTGCACACTGGTTTTTGAGTGAGCTTACATTCTCATTTCTTTTGGGTGATTACCTAGGGGTGGGAATACTAGGGCAGAGGCTCAGTATGTGCTTAACTTTGTAAGAAACTGACAAATGATAGCATGAGCTTTTAAAAGCATTAGTCAGATCATGTCACTCCTCTACCTAAGTCCTGCCAAAGGCTTCCTATCATACTTCAAACAAAATGAAAGCCCCCAGCCCTTGTGACCTGGGCCCTGCCTGTCTCCATGGTTTCCTCATCTGTCACTTTCTCCTCATGTTCCAACCTTCTCTCTGTTTATTTCTTCTGTATTTTTTTCAAGCAGGCTGATCTCTTTTCCCCTTCAGGACTTTCCCACTATCTTGTAATCCCTCTTCCTGGCATGTTCTTGCCTCCCCTTTCACATGGCTAGCTCCTTACTGTCATCTGTTGTCTCAGCTTAAATGCCAACTTCTCCGCTGATCTTCCTTACCCACGAATAAAGTGGCTGCCTCCCTCAGTCACTATCACACCAGAGTACTTATTATCTGAGTTTACATGTTTATATGCTGGCTCTGTCATTTATGTCAGCCCTTCTGGGCCTCAGCTTTCTTATCTGTAAGGTGGGCGTAGGAATGCCCTTTCTCCTACTTGATACGTTTTTTACAATATTACAAGCTTCTTGAGGCAAGAACTACATCTTTTAAAAACATGTTCTATCTCAGCTATTTTAATCCTCTACATATTGCCATTAAAAAGTTCTTAAATGAAAAAATTCCCTTTTACCTCTATAGTTGAATTTCTAAAGTTGAATGAGACATGGATCTAGAGGGCAACCGGTGCCAATTATAATAGTGGAAATTTAAGTAATCATCCTGAAATTTAAGGGTTATTAACCCAAACTCTTGTTTTGTCAACACATTTCAGATTGCCAAAGAAGATGAACCCACAGGGTCCCTCAGAGGGTAGGGGACTCTAAAAGATATTTCTTGTGGGAATTTACCAGTATATTGGGGAAGGCAGACAATAACACAGTGTGTGCTGGAGCTGGCTGGAACTGACCACAGAGCTGGTTGATACACTTTAAGGACTTTTGCTAGGCAGTCATTAAGCCATTGGTAGATTGGCAAATGCTACAAATCAGGTATTTTGTTTCCTACTTTTTTCCTTAGTTTTCCTTCCTTCCTTCCTTCTTCCTTCCTCCCTCCCTCCCTTTCTTCCTTCCTTTTTTTTCTCCTTCCTAACTTCCTTCCTTCTTTTCTTTCCTCTTCCTAACTTCCTCCTTTCCTGCCTGCTTACCTGCCTTCCTTACTCTCTAACTTCCTTTCTCCCGCCCTTCCTCCCTCCCACTCTTCCTTCCTTCCTTCCTTGCCAGCTGATTGACCAGCACATCACTGACTACAAGGTATGGAACAAGGAAGAACGGTGATTCCATGAAGCATTGAAAGGAAGTAGTAACAGTCTTAGCACAAGGATTCAGGGTCCTGAATGCATCCACATTCTGGATCAAACACTTACCCAATGCATGAGCTTGAGTAACTCCATCCATTTATGACTTCCTGTTCACTTCCTGAGCATCCACTCTGGAGCACGGGAGAGGAACCTGTGCAGGAGGCTCCCATCCCCAGGTCACCAACAGACCAGTGGTGAAGGCAGGTAAATGATGCCCACAGGGAATGAAAAATGTAATGATGGGAAGCACAAAGGCTGTCAGGGCACTAGGAGGACAGGGAGCCAACCCCGTGGGGGCTCCAGGATGATGAAAGGAAGAGGGGAGATGTCTACCAGGTGTAAGGGCCTAGAGTTTGACTGGGAGAAATGAGTAGGGGAAGAATCTTCTTCACAAGTAAAGAGAAATGCCTACTTTGCAGGAAAGCTGTGAGAACATATTGACAGAACAAATAATGGGACATATTGATGAAAGATGGAGGCCATTGTTATGTTGACCAAGGCATGGTCATCTGAACCAATGACTGAAGAGATGGCATCTGACCTGGCTTTAGACTAGCCTGACTAGGATTTGGCTACTCACGTGAGATCAGGAAGACTAACTTCTCATTGGACCTTTTGTCTTTCCAGCCAAACCTCACCGCAAGACATCTCCTGGAAAAGAACAAAGGCCGCCAGTCAACCCGCACAAAAAACCTGTCCTTGGTGTCCTCCTCCTCCAGAGGCCACACGCCCACCCTTCGAAGGGGCCCAGGGTCCAGGAGGAAGGGGCCTGGGCAGTTTTCCATCACCACAGCCTTGAACACACTCAACCGAATGGTCCACTCTCCTTCGGGGCGTCACATGGTGGAGATCAGCACCCCAGTGCTTATCAGCTCTAGCAACCCCTCTGTGATCACCCAGCACTTGGAGAAGACAGACGTCCCTCCTGGCTCTGTGGGGCAGGTAAGGAAGAAACCTCTGGGACAAGGCCAGCTTGGAGTTGGACAAGTAATTTTCACCATGTCATAAGCAACATTTGACATCGCGTATTTGCTAAGCACCCAGAATGCACTAAGAATGACTGATGTCATATGTATTGATATACACATGATTTGATTACATCCTTGAGCAGCCTATGAGTTAGTTATTAGTACTATTACCCCCATTTTGCAATAAGGAAACTATGGCTTAGTAGGGTTAAGCAACTTGTCCAAATTCTCACAGATACTTTTCTTTTTCTTGCTACATGCCATGGCATGGTTCTTGTCCCTTATACAGCATCTCTCCAAGGAGGTGATGGCACCCATTTTCCAGAGAGTGTTGGCATCACGATTTGTGATTCACTATCCCATCCTCTGGCCTTGTATGAGGCATCATGTGGAAAGAAAGCGAAAGACACAAAATGAAACTGTGGACTATGGAGTATCCTCAGGACTGGCCGCATACTTAATTTGTGGGACTAAATGCAAAATGAAAACGCAAATTCCTTGCACAAAAATTATTAAGAATTTCAAGATGGCAGCAACATAGCTTTAAACCGAATGTGGGCCCTGACACAAGTCATATACCCAGAAGCCAGGCCGGGGTGTTTACAGATGGAGCACCTAATACCATAATGTATGCAAAGTGCTTAGCACCACGATGCCTTGATGTACTAGGCACCCAGTAAGCCTTAGCTCCTATGCTATTGTTGTTAACCCTGGTCACTGTGTCGCCAGCTTTAGAGAAGGAAGTCGTGGGGCGGTTGTGGCAGTCCCGAAGCTGAAGTATTTCTAGCAGCATGTGGCTATTTAGGTTGAAGGGTACTCTAAAAGATGAAGGAGTAGAGGTATGAGGCAAAGTAATTAAGAAGAGCCGCACGCTGGGTATTGTGCCGAAAACACTCTCTGGGACCATGCAGGAGGCAACTTGAAAGGACAAACCTCAACTTGCACTGATGTATTTTTTGTAGGAAGCTGTAAATCTTGTTTTTAAATGTGAATTTCTACCTTGGGATTAAATGGCTTAATTGGACTCTAATCCCTTTTTAACAAGACAAGGAGGAAAGAGAAAGTCAAGGGCTCCTCAAAGACCTGTATGCTACTCTGAAAGGAAAACAATCACATCCTACAACACTTCATCTTTTATTCTACTGTCTGGATCACTAAGAGGCTGGCTGCTCATGCAGTTGTGCCCACCACCTGTACCATGCGTGTGCACACACACACACACACACACACACACAAACACACTTTTCTCCTCCATATACATGCTCCTTGCATTAAAAAAATAAACCTTTCTACATACATATTTCTTTTCTTTCTTTTTTTTTTTTATCAGTCTCACTTTGTCGCCCAGGCTGGAGTGCAGTGGCATGCTGCTCACAGCCTCAGCAGCCTTAACCTGCTGGGTTCAGGTGATCCTTCCACCTCAGCTTTCCAAGTATCTGGAACTACAGGCATGTGCCACCACACCCAGCTAATTTTTTTATTTATTGTAGAGACAAAGTCTCACCATATTGCCTAGGCTGGTCTCCAACCCACGGGCTCAGGCAATCCTCTCACCTCGGCCTCCCAAAGCACTGGAGCCACAGGCATGAGCCACCATGCCCAGCCTACATACACTTTGCTTACTTTTTTTTTACAAGTACACACATGCTTTGTGCCCAAAGTTCTCCTTCTGATATACAGATACACACACACTCTCTCTCTAAAATGGGAACCTGTGACTCACAATTAAACCAAAGAATCATAGAATTTTTTTGAAACCATTCTTTATATATAGACATAGATAAATAAAGTACAGCCCACACTCAGTAGGAATAAGCTAGCTTACTCAGCTGTAAGTTGGCTTCCCAAAAGGTTTAGGGAAGAGTCATTTTCCGTGTGCTTCTTAAATTCTTTTTTCTGGGCATTTACCTCAACTAGAGAAAGGTGGACAGAAGTGGGAGAATCCTAGTGGGATTCAAGACAAGAGTCATTCCATCCCAGTTTTCTCAACAGTGAGATTGCCAAAGCATGACACTCACATAGCCTGTGCCCAGGGACCCACTGTGCGGTATCAGTAGTCCTAGATTCAGTTGGCTATGGGCTGTAAGTGTTTCTACATATTTGTCCAGGTGTTGTCAAAACACACTCAAAATGCCCTGCTTATGAGTCATAGTTGAAGATGAGTAGAAAGTTGAACAAACGCCAAGTTCTTCTTCCCTTTCCTCTAACATCCTTGAGAGCCATGGTTGCTTCTAGCTTATCAAGTCCTCCACCTTCCCTATTTCAGCACCCCTTCCAGGGCCTAGACCTTGGTAGGTCCTCAATAAATCAAGGAATCAAGACTGAGCAGACAAGGGTGACAAATGAGGGGGGAACCTAAAAAAATCAGTTATTTTTTTGGAGAGCAGGCCGCTTGTAGTACAGGCTTTATCTACTAAGTAAGTGTTCTAGAAGCCCATCGGCATCCGTGTACCAGCTTAGCTTTGTTGTGAGAGCCTGTGTTTGACTTCTGTGAATATTTTTTGGAGATTCTTTCAACGCATCTGCCCATTTCATGATGGATGATTTATGAGCACACCTGCCCACACCATACTGAGTGCTCAGCAGTTTTTGACCAAAAACGACAAGACCCTCATGCCTACCCTCTCTATTCACCCAGTCTCACCCTGAGTGACTTTTTTTGTGTCCCTGGATGAGAAAAGTCCTTAAAGGGAAACATTTTGCTAAAGTAGAAGAGGTGAAACAAAAGCAAAAACAGACAAAAAAAGGTAGAAGCACTAAAAAGCATCAAAATGGACAAGTTCAAACTGTTTTGAACAGTGGAAAAAGCATCTTCATAGATGTATTTCATACTTTGAAGATGACTGAAGTTTAAACATGTAAGAATAAATATACAATTTTTATAAATAAATTCTGGGTTTTTGGGGGTCCCCTTCATGTAATTAGGGAAGACTGAAGAAAGAATTCACCTCCTATAGAAAGATTACAGATCAGTGTAACCTTTCAGCCCCTAAACCTGTGCTGAGTGCTTACAGCATGCTAGGACTGGGGATTCTACTGCCACAGAAGAATAGTAATCGTAATCTCAAACTTTAATATGAGATGGATGAATGGATGATGGAGATAGGTAGATAGATAGATAGACAGATAGATAGACAGATGATAGGTAAGTAGGTAGAATGATGTCCTCTGATAACAAAGTCATGTTTTGTTGCCAGTCTTCTAAAGTCTGCCCTCCATCTTAAAAATATAGTAAGAGCTTGGAAGGCTGAGGCGGAAGGATTGCCGGAGCCCAGCAGGTCGAGGCTGCAGTGGCCGGGAGCGGCCACTGCACTCCAGTCTGGGCGACGGAGTGAGACTCCAACTCAAAAAAAAAAAAAAAAAAATATATATATATATATAGTAAGAGCCTTTGCAGGGAAAGTGTTATCACCACTCTGAAGCAAGGTGATTGAGGTCCCAACAGAAAATTGATTTGACCAAGTTTATGTAATTAGTAAAGAGACTGAATTGAACTTAAAATTGTCTTAATTCTAGAACATAAGTTCTTGGCACTAAATTACTCTGTCAACAAACACTATGTTAGGCAATACCGTGATGCTGATGTTGTTTATCCCGGACATCTACAGCCTCATCTTTCTTGATCATCCTCACTTGACTCCTTTTCAATTGGGATGCCTTCCAGCATTCTCTTCCCCACCCACTCCCTCAGTAAAGAATTTATCCTGAGTCTTTTGTACCTGAAGAAGGCCCCCATTTACCCTCACTTTGTTCCTTTATGAACCACTAACTATGCCCAGACATTGTGTATGATATGGATGGCACCAAGAATAAACTGATGCCTGGTTCAATCTCTAGTCCTATTTAGAGTCAAGTCTCAGATTGTCCTTCAAATTTTAAACATCAAAGAGTAGCAATTGCTATCTTCTCATGAAGAAAAGCCAGGGCAAGGAATTTTGTTTTCGCTTTGTCGTTGTATCTTTCTGCCTATGGAAAACCACTGACATTTCTGGGTAGAATATCAGGAAATGACCTCAAAGGTGAATTGTAACAATGGACTAAAAAACAGTTGTACTTCAAAGCAATTCAGGATTAGTTCTGAAGACGCTGAGTAAATTCCGTGGAAAACTGCAATGGGGAAAGTTAAGGGGGTGGATTAAAACACAGGTTGCGTAAGTTGGCCTTACACAGAATCCTGGAGATTATTTCTAGGTCTATGCTGAGAAGGAAGGATGCCTTAGAAGGAGAAGGAAAGTCAACTGCACAGGAAACAAGTTAGAAAGACATCTTCCAGCAATGCCTTTTCAGGGAAAGTCACAAGTACAGCCCCCTCCCCCCTCCAGAACACCAACTTGGCTCAGATGTGGCACCTCCCACACTCACAGAACAACAAGACCTTCTTGTTTTCTTAGAGATCCTACTCCCTCCATATGCCCCCTTTCTCTCCTTCCCTTCCCCCTCCCATGCTACCACCAGTCCCCCAGGCCCCCTCCTTCCTCCCTCCTCCTGTGTTACAGAACCAGAGTAATGGGACTGGTAACAGCTCTTTCCCTCACCTCCCACATCAGCTAGTAAACCCATTTTGCCATCAGTCATCATTATTTTGTGAATTCTGTCACTGCCTTAGTTCAGGTCCTCCACTCTTGCCTAGACTTTTGCTCCAGCCTCCTCACTTGCAGTACAGGCTTCATCCACTAAGTAAGTGTTCTAGAAGCCCATCGGCATCCGTGTACCAGCTAGCTGTGTTGTGAGAGGCTGTGTCTCCCAAAGCCCACCCTTACTCAGTATGCCTCACATTGCCTAACCCTCCCAACCCCCATCCATTCTCCCAATCATGGCCTCCATATTGACTTCTTAAAAACCCAGATCACCAGGTGCAGTGGCTCACGCCTGTAATCCCAGCACTTTGGGAGGCGGAGGCTAGAGGATTGTCTGAGCCCCAGGGTTTGAGACCAGCAGACAACTTGGTAAGACTTTGTCTCTACAATTAATCAAAAAAATTAGCCTGACGTGGTGGTGCACATCTGTGGTTCCAGCTACTTGGAAGGCTGAGGCAGAAGGATCACCTGAGCCCATCAGGTCGAGACTGCAGTGCCTGTGAGCATGCCACTGCACTCCAGCCTGGGCAACAGAGTGAGGCTCTGACTCAAAAAAAAGAAAAGAAAAAGAAAACCCCATTCCCTTCAGCCGCTTCCCTTCCCTAAACTACCAAATGGTTCCTACCATGCATGGCAAGTTGGCTGGGTATGGCTGGAGTAGCAAGGAATGAAAGCATTTACCGAGACAGTTATGAACTAAGAAAGGTAGACTTATTAAAGGAAAGACATGTTGTGAAGAACACAACGGGCAGGAGAGCAGTGAGAGCGCCTGCTGGTATGCTGCAATGAGGCTCCAATTGGAGGGTGTTTTGATAAGAGGGGTCCAATGTAGGCCAGGAGGAATTATCTTTGCAAGTGGCCTGCAAAAGGAAATTTCCAGAGGTTTGTGAAGTGGCATTTTGTTTCTTTAAGATAAAGTTAGTTAACAGCAGTAGTTGGCTGCCTTTTTGTTTGTCAGAGACCCGGAAACAGTGAGTTGTTAACTCTTGGTTGGCTACAGAACCAACAGCAAATGTTTTACAGCTTTTGCTGCTTTTTGCTGTTATCAGTAAGTTTCTTTGTAGATTTTTATCTTGAGGTCCCTTTCCTGAATATAATTTACCAAATTTACTCAGTTGATGCTAACCTATCAGGCCTCGTGCTCCAAATGGGAAAACTCCAGAGTGGAAAGATTCGGTAGTTTGCCCAAAGTCTCAAAACTGGAAACAGCCAGAATTTGAGGGCAGACCTCAAATCTGCACACTTCCCTAAATGAGTTCTTCGTGTGGTCTTCCAGACCCTCCATAGTTCAGCTCCAGTTCACCTTCCAGCACCTCCAGCCTCCACACACAAAATCTGCAGTGGTCTACTCAACATTTCTAAACACAGTGTATACTAGGCCACCTCTTTGGTTTTGTCTTTGTATCCAGAACAATGTGTGCATCATTCTGGGCTATGAACAAATGTTTGTTGATTAAATATATGCTGTTCCTCTTGGAATTTATTTTTGGTGCACTCACCTGTTACAATTGCATCTATACTGCAAGGCCTTGTGTGCATACCATTCTTCATGGAAGCGCCTGCCACCCCTCCCTGCGAAATTAGCATTGCTCCCCCCATGATCACAGCGCACCATTTGTGCTTGTGTTATAGCATGCTGGGTGTGCTAAATAAAATGTATACACATTTTAAGAGATGTTAAGAGATGCTGAGCACCTCTTGTAATTGCAGAAGACAAACATGGCTTGTATTCCTCTTTTGTTACCAGTATACATTGACTATTACAATTTTAATACAGTTTTTTCCTTTCTCGAACTGTGTATACATTTTTGGCACCCTCTGTATATATGTTACAATATATCTTCTTTGTCCTGTATACCACATATATATCTTATCACCATGCTCACTAACTTGAAAACTTCTTAAGGGAAGGGATGGTGTTTTATTCTTCTATGTCGCCATTACCTTTCCAAAACCCCTTTTTTGATTATTCAGACAGCAAAAGGCATGAAAGACAGAAACAGGCAGGTCACTTAAGTCAGTGTATGGAATGTGACTCCCCCCATGTTCCTCCCTCAGCCCCGACGGTAATGACAAGTTCAAGCTGGATTCCTGGGAAGATGAGCTGTCATGTGCCTCAGGAAATTCTGAGGTCTATAAGGCTGACTCTGCTTTAAATCCCATATTTAAAATCATCTGATAAAATAGTTCCTGGGAGCTTGAACTATTATAAGTTCCTTTGTCCTTATCTTTCATAGGGGTCTCCCAACCCTGCTTTACGGTACTCAGGGCTACCATGAGAATGTTTTTTACTTATTTAGTATATTTTTGTTGCCTTTGGACACCCTGTCGGTGCAAATTTATGTTTAATGTTTTTAGCTAATCCTCCTCCTAAGGTAATTTACAGAGAGAAATCAATCCTAGGTTTATAGTCTTATGTTGATATCTCCCAATATACATTTCTTTTATTTTCAGTTTTCACTCAACAAATCCATACTCATAAGTGATGTTGTCAGAGGACTGTTGAACTAGGCACACACTCCCAGAGTTGCGGGTAGGAAAGGGAGCTACTCCACTTGGTGTCACTTGTCCCCTCAAGCTCCTCTGTTCCATGTCATGGGCGCCTGCGCCTGTCTCTGTTCCATGTCCTCAGTACCTGCCCCATGGTGCCTTTTATGGGGCCTGACAGGCGTCTGAAGTATGTTTGTTAAATTTTCAAGAATATATCTCCTGGATGAAAATAGCCCCTTGTACAATTTTTATGTATGATCAGTTACTGTCTTAGCAGGGGTTCACGGGCATACGTCTGAAAGCAAGAAGGAACTAGAGGGCCCCCCTACTCTGTTCTGCCAGAACTCCCTGGGAAAAGCACAGCCATGAGCCACCCAGAGAAGCCTTGTCACACAGAGACCACGCAAGCCTTAGGCCCTGCTCTCTTCCCCATCCCAGCAGGGGGACTGTGGACAAACCAGTAACCACGCTGAGCTCCAGTTTCCCATCAGAAAATGGGAACAATCTCTGCCTCACAAGGTTGTTGGGAATATCAGAAAATGAAAAGTGCATGGAAAGTGCTTGGCTACCACTTTTACTGTTGTTCTTTTAACTTCTTTTGGCAGTCAACGTTTCTTAGCCATCAGTTGCTAGATTTT
Source organism: Tarsius wallacei (assembly GCA_963574415.1). Taxonomy (NCBI): domain Eukaryota; kingdom Metazoa; phylum Chordata; class Mammalia; order Primates; family Tarsiidae; genus Tarsius; species Tarsius wallacei. The sequence goes on along the minus strand of CAUYQG010055171.1, from coordinate 4,474 downwards.
TCTTCAGTCCCTATTCCTGTACATTTTTGGGGAACTTCTTATAATGGAAAATTGCAAACATATGTAAAAGTTGAAAGAGTAGTATAATAAACCCTCATGGACACAGCCCCTAGTCTCAGCGATCGTCCACTTGTGAGCCCAGCTTATTTCAGATGCCGCCATCATTCACCTGCTGCTCACCAGGGTTATTTTAAGCAAAGTCCAGACAGTGTGTCACTTCATCCATAAACATTTCAGCAAGTGTCTCTTTAAAACTATTTTCAACATAATACCGGGCGTGGTAGCTCATGCCTGTAATCCTAGCACTTTGGGAGGCTGAGGCCGGAGGATTGCTCGAGTGCAGGAGTTTGAGACCACCTGGGCAACACAGCAAGACCTTGTCTCTACAAGATCATTGTAAACATTAGCCAGGTATGGTGGTGCATGCCTGAAGTCCCAGCTACATGGAAGGCTGAGAAGGGAGGATCACTTGAGCCCAGGAGTTTAAGCTATAGTGAGCTGTGATTTGCCACTGCACTCCAACCTGGGTGATGCACAACTCAAATATATGTATATACTTTTTTTCAACATAACCATGCACAAATTTAAAAATGAGCAATAATCTCTTTAAAACATTAAATATTCAGTGCTCAAATTTTCATAGTTGCCTTACAAATGTTTTTTAGCGTTGATTTGTTCAAATGGAAACCAAATGAGTCAAACACCTTGCACTGGGTTAATATGTCTCTTGAATTTCTTTTATTCTACACATCCTCCCCTCCCCTTACCATGTATGTGTTAAGAAAACAAAGTAACATGTCCTCTTGACTGATCAATGTTCTGGTTCGTCTTTGCAGCATTGCTTAACACATTGTTCTCTCCTCCGCACTTTCTGTTTCTTTTTTTTTTTGAGTTGGAGTCTCACTCTGTCACCCAGACTGGAGTGCAGTGGCCGCTCCCGGCCACCACAGCCTCGACTTGCTGTGCTCCGGCGATCCTTCCGCCTCATCCTTCCAAGTAGCTGGAACAACAGGCATGCGCTACCACACCTGGCTAATTTTTTTGATTTATTGTAGAGATGAGTTCTCGCCAAGTTGCCCAGGCGGGTCTCGAACCCGCGGGCTCAGGCAATCCTCTCACCTCAGCCTCCCAAAGCACGGGATTACAGGCTGAGCCACCGAGCCCAGCTTGCACTTTCTGTAAACTGAGAGTTAGAACTAGAGTTGGCCATCTTCAGGCTCAATTTTTTAACTAGAAGATTTCATACATAGTGCTAAGTATTTCTTTCTTTGGCTTTGTTTTGTTTAAGTGTATAATTCAGTGGTTTTTAATATATTCACAGAGTTGAGCATTCATCACCATAGTCAATTTTTTATTTTATCTCTATAGATTCAGAGGCACATGTACAGGTTTGTTACATGGATATATTGCATGGTGGTGAGGTCTGGGCTGCCAGGTACCCATCATCCAGATAGTGAATGTTGTACTCAATAGGTAAATTTTCAACCCCCCTTTCTGAGGTCCTCAGTGTCTATTATTTCCTTGTATGCCTGTATTTAGCTACTACTTATAAATGAGAACATGTGGCATTTTGTTTTCCATTTCTGTGTTAATTCATTTAGGATCACAGTCTCCAGCTGCATCCATGGTGTTATGATTTTGTCTTTTTTATGGCTGTGTAGTATTCCATGGTGTATATGTACCACATCTACTTTATTCAGTTCACCACTGATGGACACTTAGGTCGATTCCATGACTTTGCTACTGTGAATAGTGCTGCAGTGAACATATGAGTGTAGGTATCTTTTTGATATAATAATTTATATCCTTTTGGGTAGATATCCAGTAGTGGAATTGCTGGGTCAATGGTAGTTCTATTTTTAGATCTTTAAGAAACCTCCATACTGTTCTCCGTTGAGGTTGTACTAATTTACATTCCTACCAACAGACAAGTGTTCCCTTGTCTCCACATCCTCGTCAACATCTGTTTTTGGGGTTTTTTTTTACTTTTTAATAAGAGTCGTGGCCAGGCGCAGTGGCTCATGCCTATAATCGAAGCACTTTAGGAGGCCAAGGGGTTTGAGCCCAGTCTAGGCAACTTGGCAAGACCTCGTCTCTACAATAAATCAAAAAGTAGCCGGGCGTGGTAGCATACACCTGTAGTTCTAGCTACTTGGAAGACTGAGGTGGAAGAATCGCGTGAGCCCAGCAGGTTGAGGCTGCGGTGGCTGTGAGCATGCCCCTGCACTCCAGCCTGGGTGTCAGAGTGAGACTCCACTCAAAAAAAAAAAAGAAGCCATTCTGTGTTAACCATAGTCAATTTTAAACATTTTCATTACTTCAGAAAGAAACTTCACATGTCTTGACCATCACCCCCAAACCCCACCCCTAGGTCACCACTAATTTATTTTCTGTCTCTATAGATTTGCCTATTCTAGACATCTACTGTAAGGGGGAGAACACAGTATTTGGTCCTGTGAAGCATAATGTTTCATAGTTCATACATATTGTGGCATTTATTAGTACTTCGTTCCTTTTTGTGACCAAAAACATTCCATTTATGGATAGACCACATTTTGTTTATTCATTCATCAGTTGATGGGCACTTGGGTTGTTTTTACTTTTTGGCTATTAGAAATAATGCTGCTAGGAACATTTGAGTACAAGCTTTTGACTATATACCTAGGAGCGGAATTGCCAGATCATATAGTAACTCTGTGTTCAGCTGTTTGAGGGACTGGTCCTGATTTTCCAAAGTAATTGCACCATTTTACATTCCTTCCAACAGTGTAGGTAGCTTTCAGTTTCTCCACATCTTCACCAATTCTTGTTTTACTGTCTGTCTTTTTTATTATAGCCATCTAATTGGACGTGATGTGTTATCTTATTGTGGTTTTGATTTGCATCTCCCTGCTGGCTAATATGTTAAGCACCTGCTCATGTGTTTATTGGGCATGTTTTCTTTGGAGAACTATCTATTCATATTCTTTCCCCATTAAAAAAATTATTTCAGTAATTTTAGGGGTACAAGTGGTTTTGGTTACATGGACGTGTTGTATAGTGGCAAAGAAGTCAGAGCTTTAAGTGTACCTGTCATCCCCGCTAGTATGCATTGTAACCAAGAGGTAATTTTTCATCCCTCACCTCGTTCCCATCCTTGCCTTTCAGAGTCTTCAATGTCCATTATGCCATTCTACATGCCCTTGCAGACCTATAGCTTAGCTCTCACTTATGAGTGAGAACATGAGGTATTTGGTTTTCTGTTCCTGGGTTACTTCACTTAGGATGATGGTCTCCAATTCCATTCAAGTTGCTGCAAAAAGACATTATTTTATTCTTTTTTATGGCTGAATAGTATTCCAAGATACGCATATATAGCACATTTTCTTTATTCACGGATCAGTTGGTAGACATTTAGGTTGATTCCACATCTTTGCAATTGTCAATTGTCCTGCTAGAAACGTGTGAGTGCAGATGTCTTCTTTATATAACAGCCTCTTTCCTTTGGGCAGATACCAAGTAGTATGATTGCTGGATCAAATCTAGATCGACTTTTAGTTCTTTCTGAAATCTCCTGCTGATTTCCATAAAGATTGTACTAACCTACACTCCCATCAACAGTATATAAGCACTCCCTTTTCAATGCATTCATACCAACATCTATTTTTTTCTAATTATTTAGTAATGCCATTCTGACTAGTGTAAGGTGGCATCTCATTGTGGTTTTTAGCATGATGATTAGTAATGTTGAGCACTTTTTCATATATGTTGGATATTTGTATATCTTCTTTTTTGTGTGTGTTTGTGTGTCAGTCTTACTCTGTGGCCCAGGCTGGAGTGCAGTGGCACACTCACCACCGCCACAGCCTCGACCTGCTGGGCTCAGGTAATTCTTCTGCTTCAGCCTTCCAAGTAACTGGAACTATAGACATGCACCACCATGCCCAGCTAATTTTTTTAATTTATTTTTAGAGACAAGGTCTCGCCATATTACCCAGGCTGGTCTTGAACCCGTGGGCTTAGACAATTCTCTCGCCTATGCCTCCCAAAGTATTGGGATTGCAGGCGTGAGCCACTGTGCCTGGCCTGTATATCTTCTTTTTGAGAGATGTCTGTTCATGTCTTTTGCCCACTTTTTTATGGGATTTTTTTTTTCTTGCTGGTTTGTTTTAGTTATTTGTAGTCTCTGGATATTAGGGATTTACTAGATGTATAGTTAGTGAATATTTTCTCCCATTCTGCAGGTTGCCTATTTAATCTGTTGACTATTTATTTGCCCATTTTAATTGGATTGGCTTCTTGTTATTGAGTTGTAAGAATTCTTTATGTATTTTTTTTTATTTTTTATTTTTTATTTTTTTTTATTGTGATATTGAGGGGTATATTTAAGGGTTAGGTACACAAATATGTCTCATTCAGGCACCCTTGTTTGTAAGAAGTGTCCCCCCATCCCCAGACAGGTATTTACTGCCATTAATTGCTTCCCCTATCCCTC